>CAJNOL010002310.1:0-41302 GCA_905250125.1 Rotaria sordida | reverse complement strand
GTTTATTGATTCTTTTAAAAATAATAAAAGAGAAATAGTTATGCAATAACTAAATTTGACAAACAATACGTTTTTCTAGAATCATTTATCTTTTGATACATTCAAAATATTCATTACAAATAATGTTGATTCTATAGTGCATGTATTACTTGTAAAGACTCAAGTATATGATTATCATGAATATTTTGTTTTGTTATTTTTCAATTTATTCTATATTATTAATTATTCAATTCTTCTACTTCATTAACATTGAATAAATAATTTTATTAAGATATTAATTTTGATATTAGCAAATTTTCTTCTTCTAAATGGATTAATATAATCAAATCTATTTCTAATAAAATTTTAATTTATTTTTATTTTGTATATTGATTTTCAATAACATTTATACAAATAAAATGTTTACTTTAAGAGAAGAAAAAAATACAAACTATTTTAATTTAGGATTAAATAATAGAGAAAAATTTTTTAATTAAATAAATAATTAACGAAATTGATCTTGAATAAAACTCATTTTTTTTTGCTATAGATCTTTGTTTAACTATGTAAGAAATGAAAAATATTCTAACTTTTTCAATTAAAACTATATACCTCTTAATTTTCAAATACACTGAAAATCTTTTCTTAATTTTTTGTTTTACTCATAAATGAAGTAATTTGATTTTTCTTACTCGGTTGTTTTTTCATTGGTGTATTAAAAATAAGCAGTTACTTATCGATACATAGGTGTATTAAGCAAAATAATGTCAATAGAAAAAAGTATAGACTGTTTCAGCCACGTGTTGTTCTTCTTGTTTCATTGCATTGAGAATTAATTTTTTCTACTAGAGTCTCCTTGCATAGAATAGAAATATGAAAAATGAATATTTTCTCTTAGGATTTATAAAAATAAAAAAGAAAATTGAATTCATTGATATTGATCAATTGTTGAATATATGAAATTTTAATTGGATGATTTAATATTCTAAAGTAAATAAATAATAATAGTATAAACTTAATTTAATTTGTTAATATCCAAGAAAATTGTTGGAAATAAACAGATGAATATTTCTGACATATCAACAAAAATCGAAGGTAAAACTTTTCATCTATGTAAAAATTGAAAAAAGGATGTGAAATAGGCCTTTACACAATAATGTCGTCACAAAGTAAACGAACAGCGTATTTCGGAAGATTATTTTTTTTCCTTTCTTGCACATTGAGTCACTCAATAATGACACATAGGTTACAATACTAAGGTACTTTTCCTACGCATATGAATAGAAGATCATTAGTCAAGCTGGGAATATGTGATATTTTCCCGAGACAAACCTTAATTATTATAATATAAAAATAATATTTATCGTCATTTTACTATGACTTAGTTAAATCGTATAGACATGACTACTACTGACATTATTCAAATCGAAGATATCACCAAACAATCTTCTGTGGATAGAAGCTGTTCTTCTGTAAGTAACATTGAAAAAGAAAAGAAAAGTATCATTTCAAAAATCGATATTCCAAAACAAGAAATTCTTATTGAAAAAAAGAAATATTCTTTAAATGAATCAAAAACAATACAAGAAAGTCGAATTCATAGTCTTTCTCATTGGCCACATTTTACACCAAGTAATGAATCAATGGCATCTGCTGGTTGGTTTTCATGTAATGTTAATGATCGAGTTATTTGTATATATTGTAATACAATTTGTCATGAATGGACAATCAATGATGATCCAGCTGAAGTTCATAAAAGACTTGCACCACTATGTCCATTTGTTCGTTCAATGTCTTCAATAGTAGAAAATTCACCAAAAATAAGTAATAATATATTTGATGAAAAATTTCAACCATTTCATTCAAAAATGGTTGAAATATCTCGTCGAGAAGCAACATTTTCTAATGTTAATTGGACAGAAAATTCACCAAGTATTGAAAGTTTAGTTCGTGCAGGATTCTTTTTTGCTGGTATTGGTAATTTAGTAACATGTTTTTATTGTAATGGTTCATTACATAAATGGAGTTCAAATGATAATCCTATTATTGAACATGCTCGATGGTTTCCTCATTGTATTTATGCTAAACATTTGTGTGGAAATCAATTATATGAAAAAATTCAAACATCAAAAAAAAAACTTATGTTAATAAAAAATAATAAAATTGATCCAGATCAACTTACACGTTTAGTTAAAGCAAGACTTGATTTACCTATTGTTGAACATCTTCGTTTACAATATTCATTAGTAATAATTAAACGTTGTATTGAAGATCAATTTAAAATTAAAAATGATGATTTTAAAACTGATATTGATTTAACAATGGCTTGTTTAATTCTTCAAAAACAAATTGATATTATTAAAGGTTCTATAGATAATTTAATAATTCCATCAAAATCTCAACAATTAGATAATTCATCTCAATTATTAAAACAATCATTAGGAGAATGTTACATATGTCTTACCGAAGAAAAACAATTAGCATGTATGCCTTGTGGACATTTATGTGCTTGTGTTCCTTGTGGATATGCACTTCGTTCATGTCCAATTTGTAGACAAAATATTCAATGTTTTATAAGAATTACTTCGTAAATTTTCTCGTAAAATTTTAGTCACTTTTTTGTTGAATAATTTTGTGATGTTTGTATATAAATATTTTAAATATTCAATCGTAACGGTTGTTTTATAGAACATTTATGGCATAGATCAAGCTCTCTTTTTCTGTTTTAAATATAGTTTTTTATTTTTTTATTTTATTGATAAAACAAATTAAACTCTAATTTTTAAATTTAAATAATAAGAAAACAATTCATTTAAATTTTTATTTATACTGAAATCATAATTATTAGGTTATATAAGTTATGATACATAAAATTAATCATTGTGTTTATTTTTTTTTCTGAAGTTCGATTCATTATACTTCAACATGAGTGAATGAATTTATTAAATTATTTTTAAAATCTTTAAATAAGATAAGTTTCTAGAAATATATTTATCTATATTGAAATATTAAATAACAATCCAATAATTCAAAATGTTTTTTTGTCGACAACTATAATACTATTCTCTTTGTATAAAAAATAACTGATAAAACATTCTAAAATGTTATTTAACCCTTTCCAGCCGGCTACTAGAAGACAAGTAACAAAAAAGTCTTTTTATGGATTTTCGTTGTTTCTAGACCAAGGAGATAGGAAAAGTTTATTTTTCAGAACCAATAAGTGCTTCGGCATCTAATGGCTTCATATATCCATTTGGATACATCCGGCCACTAAGGGACAAAAATTTTGAAAAAGTCATTTCTTTTTGTCCGGCAAAATTTGATATTTTATGATTTTTCTTACATCTATATTTGTAGATGAAATCACACGTTGCCTGTTTGTCGATGTTTTGCAGTCCAAAGCTTAAATATTTCTAGAATGTTCTAAGATTCTGCAGTATAGTGCAGTAGTAGCTCAATTTTTTTCGAAAATTTCTATAGATTCAGGAATATTGTAGAGAGTTGCTGAATATTTCGCGATGGCCTAGTTTGTAACACTAGAAAATGTTCAGAAACTCTTTAGAATGTTTCTGAATTTCTAAAAATTTTTGAAAAAACTTGAGCTACTATTGCACTATACTGCAGAATCTTAGAACATTCTAGAAATTTTTAAGCTTTGGACTGCAAAACATCGATAAACAGGCAACGTGTGATTTCATCTACAAATATAGATGTAAGAAAAATCATAAAATATCAAATTTTGCCGGACAAAAAGAAATGACGTTTTCAAAATGTTTGTCCCTTAGTGGCCGGATGTATCCAAATGGATACATTCCCATTTTTTATTATTCGAATTTTTTAAATAATCCGTCTTAGTGATTCAATAGACAGTAGGTGTATGAAGGAAAATTAACAACTGCTTGCTTCGAAGTTTGATTATTTAGAGACACGAGAAAAGGATTATTTCTATACGGACGCTATTTTGGAGCATTTTGGATAGAGCCGGCCATTTTCTTAGTGAGTGTTATTTCCTTCTTCTAAACACGTGAATGTGTGTTGAAATGTGTTAACTTATTTATCAAATCGTCAAAACATTTCATATCATCACTACAAGTTACTTCTTCGTAAAATATTGGCTTCATGCATCCAAATGGATACATCCGGCTGTAAAGGGTTAATAGAATTTTACTCGAAATTCTTCAAATTTCAACATGAATAAAAGTTTTTGTTTTAGATTACAGAATTAATTATGTAAAATTGAATAGGACTAATTTTGAAATTGTGTTTTATTTTTCTAAAAATTTTTTTTTCTTATCGACAATACCTAGAAATATACTTTATATTGAAAAAATTTGAATACAAAAACAAACTAAAATTAAAAAAAAAAATTAATTTTTTTCTCGCTTTTTTGTTCTGCTGATTAGATATAGTGGATATAAGTACGTTTCGAATTAGTCCAAACATTCTGGCAGAATATTCCTAAATAAGGCGACTAGTCTTGACAAGTATGCAAGACGTCTGAGAATACATCTGATGGGTAGTGCAGACATTTTAGACTAATGATGTTAGGCGTCTTTACTTAATTTTTCTTTACTTGGACTGTTTTTACTGTATTCCTTATTAAATCAATGATCATTTTATTCTTTGAATTCTTATAATCGTAAATCATTGATTGATAGATAACTAGCAAGCACTATATCTCGATTATTTATTTCGAATTTTAAAATTGAATAAAAAATGAATTATTTTTCTTTTCTCTACAAGTTTCAAGAGTAAATGTTCAATTGTTTTTATCAAAAATCAATATTAAAAAAAAAACATGTAAAGTAAATAACATACGATGCAAAAGTAATGATACAAAATGTCGGTCTTTATAATTTTTCATAGACACGATTCTGGACAGCAGTGGGTAGATTTCCAAAAAAAGGAAATTTCTCTGCTAAATATTCATATTTCTGGAACTGCAACCATACAAAAATGCAAATTTCAGAAAATATGAGAAACAACCGTAACTACTCCCATCCTATTCAAAAACAAATATAAACACAAATAAAGAAATTTCCTGAAAATTTCGGAAATTACCTTCAAAACAGAAAACAAATTTTTCGGAAATTACTCATACCAGAGAAGGAAATTAGTAGATCATTTCTGTAAATGCCAAATCCACAAAAGGACATTTATTAGTAATTACGAAAAATACAAGCACATGCGAACGAAATTACCAAGAAATTTCTATAATTCCCAAATTATGTCCATACGATATAATAAGATAGATGTAGATTTAAGGGGCCCTATGCCCAAAAAAAAGAAGAATTTTTGGTAATTTCGGTAATTACTAAGAATTTTTAGTAATTACAGAAGTTTCATAGAAATTTCTCTTGATGCGTATTAGTGTCTGGAGATGGTATCAGATATGTTTTGGTATTTTCGGAAAGTTCCTTTTTCGGAAATCTGAACATACCTCATTCTGGACAGAGAATGTCATGAAAAAACAAAGAGAGGCAGTCTGAAAAAGTTTTCGCATTTTTCGTGTATTTCAAAATAACAACATAAAATACCGACTATTATATCTTTTCTTTAAGCAAATGTTAGAATGATAGTTTTTTTATCAACTGATAGGAAATTTTTCATTTCTTTCAAACTGTATATAACTTGTTTTTTGCCATACATTCATAAAGAAAATGACATGTGAAGAAAGAGATTTGCCGATACATCAAATTTTCGACTTTTAATTGATTTATCAGAGAAAATCTATAAATCAATTGAAATATAATGGTTAGATAACAGTAGATATATGGACAGTTGCTATCAATTAATGAAAGAGAACAAAATATCTTTACTTACTAATGGAATATAGTTCATGACGTCACATTTGGTGAAGATTCTTCCAAACATCTTGAACCATAATCTGTAATGTAGTTTGATTAAGTTGTTTTACACTTTGTTGGATTCTGCAAGCCAATAAATTCAAATGTTTAGCTTCCCAGTTAACATTATTTCATTTGATTTACAGATTTCCTCTGATAAATCAATTAAAAGTCGAAAATTTTATGTATGGGCAAATCTCTTTCTTCACATGTCATTTTGTCTATGAATGTATGACAAAAAACAAGTTATATACAGTTCGAAAGAATGAAAAATTTCCTGTCAACTGATAAGGAAAATTATCATTCTAACATTTGCTTAAAGAAAAGATATAATAGTCGGTATTTTTTGTGTTGTTATTTTGAAATATACAAAAAGTGCAAAAACTTTTTTAGGATGCCTCTCTTTTTTTTTCATGACATTCTGCCTATGAATGTCTGATAAAAATAACTTACATATAGATCGAAATAGGTGAAAATTTTCTATCGATTGATAAAAAGATTTTCCTTCCAGAACCGTGTGTACGAAAAATTGTAAAGATCGACATTTTGTATCATTACTTTTGCATCGTATGTTAATTTGAAATAAATTATTGAATAGAACATTTATTTAATATATGATGTTGATGACGACGTTGATGTCTCATATTATTATTTGTATTGATCCATAAAACTAGTTTTCTTTCTCTTTGAGCAATGTTAGTAAATACTCTCAATTCAAATAAATTCTGTCGAAGTCGACTATGTTGCTTGATCCAAGAATAATTTGGAGCATATTGATCTTGAGCTAAATGTAAAGTGAGTTGTTCAAGATGAATAAGTCCATTTAATAAATAACAGAGTCTTCGTCGTGAATGATAATTTGTTGTTAAATGAGTTAATCTTGGAAAGAGTCGACATATATGATAGAAAAGTTCTTTACTTGTTTCTGGTTCCTAATCAAATAAAATAAGATGTCGAATTGAAAAATATGGTAATAAAAGTTGATTAAATAGATCAAGACTATGTAAATATTGAATATGAATAGAAGAAAGATTAATCATCTTATCAATCAATTGAATAAAAGCTTGATTAGTACCAATAGTTGATGAAAATTCAAAATGTTTAATTATGCTAAGATCAATATTATTTCGAATTGTATCACAAATATCAGTTGTTAAATATCCATTCAATGAAAGTTGTGTCACATGATTGAAACATGGTCGATTTACAGATTGAGACATTAATATTTGTTCAAGTTCATTGTATTTAACTAAATCAATATTTAAAGAATTGATATTTGAATAAAATATTTTAGGATTTTGCATTAAATCAAATGAATATGAATGATGATTATCAAAAGTTTTTGAAGCAAAATAAGGTATAGTAATGAGAGCATTTTGATGAATATCATATTCAACAAACCATTGTTTGTCTTTCAACCACCATTTCGATTGAAATGTATTCAAAATAGAATATATTTCATATTCGGATGTTTGTTGTTCAATAGAAAATTTAAAATTAAATATTTTCAAGAAAATGAGTGATGTTGATAGAAATGATTTCCATTGAATTCCATTCAATACATCACTATTTGTTGGCAATGCTTTATTCAATATTATTGTCAAATATTTTAGCCGACGCATTGTTAATAATATTGCTTCTAATATATCAAATTGAACATTAATTTCGACTGAAAAATAAAAATATAAGATGAAGTTTTTGAAAGAAATAAGACTAAGTGTAATTGAAATTACGTCAAACAAGATCTCAATACAAAAAACGGATCAGTTCGGATAGATAATTATATAACAGGTGGTCGGAAAGTTTTGACTGTTTTTCGCGCATTTAAATGCAATGGGAAGGAGTAAGAAATAGTGAGCTAGAATCAGAATTTGATGCTCTTTCAGGATATCTAATCAGAATTTTCCAATAACTTTGGGCTATTGAGCTAACAGTAAATCTTTAAAAGGCTCAAAAATTCCCAATGGACAGGTAAAATCTTACTTTTGTGAGTAGGGGTGCACCAGTGCCAGTAACTGGGTTCCAGTCCGACTGGATACTTAGTCATTTGACGTTGATTCCGCTAATCAATCAGTACTTCCCTCTTCTCTAAGGGGGTGGGTTTGATGTTGGTATGGGTGTCGTTATTGTCATTCTAACCATTCCCACATCCAAACAACATCCACTCCCATATCCATCCAAACAACACCCACACCTACACTCTGAAGACATGAAATTTATTTATAGTATTCTAAATTATAACGATTGATATATAGATATATATGATTAGCCAATGGATTCAGTGTTATAGTTTATATCAGTACTTCAACAGCCTAAGAATCACTGCATGACAATATACTAAAAAAGAAGAAAGTACTACTCGATTAATGGACTAAAGATCAAAGGACTCAGTACTCAGTCGTGACTGGGACCCAGTTCATCAGTCAGGACTGGGACCCAGTTCACCAGTCAGGACTGGGACTGGTGCATCCCTATTTGTGAGGCTTACCGCCCTTCCTGAAGACATCAAAGAAACTCTTAAAATGCATAGTATTGAAGTCTAATATTTCCTCTACAAGATGGTGTATTTAGGTCGATCCGTTCAAAAATAGGAGACTTATGATAGAGGATCATTTTGCCTGAAAATTCGAAAGTCGAAAAAATTATGATTTTTAGTGTGATAGATTTTTAAAAAGACTTTGTTGCTCTTAAAGCATTTGCAGGAAAGATGATTCAAATATACCATTTTGAAGAAAATTAATTTCTATATCTTTCAGTATGTTCAATAAAATTTTATAAAATGCCTGAAACAAATTTCATTTGTGTTTTTATCGTTCAAAGGAAATTTTTGAGTCTATTAAAGATTTATTTCTAGCTCAATAGCCAAAAGTCGTAGGAAAATTCTGATTCTAGCTCACTACTTCTCACTCCTTCCCATTGCATTTAAATGCGCAAAAACCAGACAGACAAATATTTTGTGTCAAAACTTTCCGACTATCCGTTATGCTTAATGCATATTGAATTCATTTTAGAAAATGAAAAAAGGTTTAAACAAGAAATTGTCAGATCTGACTTCAAAGTAACCATTCTATACGAAGAGAGTTTCGGTCTTGAAACGAGATAATTAAATAAATATCCGGAACTAGAGCGAGCGAAGATTATAGATTTTCATTTCTGATTCAAACATAAAAAATAATTCTTTTATTGAATATCTTTGTTTTGATATTTACTTGATCAGTTTGAGTTCATTCAATTAGAAGAACTAAATCAATTTCAAAAAAATTGACCTATTTTCGTCCAATGACTAGTATCACGGTAACGGATAGTTATGTGCACTAAAATAATCCTATATTCTATGTCTGTGTTAATTACATTAGTTTTTTCATAATACAAATAATTTTATTTTCTTATATTATTTTGATAACTTATTCATTTTTTCTGAATTAAAATAATTGTTATAAGACAAATCAGAATTGAGAGTGAGGATGAAGTGAAATTTTTCATATGACACAAACGTAATAACAGTACATATTTTGTTATAAATACAGTTAAACGAACATACACATATGTCTTACTATTCCATGGGATGAAACTGAATTAATTAAGAACATTCGTGTTCTTCTTCTTCTTGGTCAATAATCATTATTCAAAAAAAAAATGATCGTAATTCGCGACAAACTAGAAACAATGACCGTAACCGAAATAATTGGTCAAGGAAAGCACTAAACATAACTCTCATATGCGGCTTCTTTTTTTCTGAAAAAAAACAAACCGGTACTCTGGAAGTAAGATAAGGATGTTGGGTCAATAATGGATTTTTCATTAGTTTCATTTCGGAAATTTGAATGAGTTTTGATGTGACAAACATTGACTAATGTCACCTATTAGCATATACGAATGACTATTAGTTCGTATATGTCTTAGTTTTTGAAGAGTGATAAGGATAGAGTAGACTTGCGCAGACGAAACCTTCTATATCATTTTAATAGGAACTATTCAAAATAGAAACTATTGATAATAATAGTATTACTCTTCTTTTGAGGAAATATCAACAATTTTCGGATGCCATTTGATTTCTCATTAAAGCTAAGATTAGATTTTATAGAGATTAAAATAATTTTAAAAAAGATTCATGCTCTAAATCTATCAGTGATGATTATTTAAATCAGACTTTTCCAAAACAATGTTTCTTAAATAGTTTTAGGGCAAATGAATATATTTGTTTCGAAATATCGATTTTACAAATGGTATTATTCATCACAAGAGGAATACAATAATAAGATATATTTGAATTTTCGATGTTCATTTTTGTTGAAATTTTTGGAGTATTTTAATAAACAATAAATCTCTCTATAGGAAAAATTTTAGAAGAACTTTCTTTTTCTTTCTGATGCCTTATTACGAACCAAAATAATCATCACTGTGAGGGATCTACAAGAAATGAAATTTATTATCATATTTTTCACTCTTTAGGATGTATTTATGAATGAAAAGAACATTCAGAGCCACATCCACATCCTAAAGAAACTAAACGTACTACATTATTCTGACTGATATAAAAGATGTATGAACATTAAAAAATAGTAAAACGGAATAAATTTGATTTCTCGTGAAATTATAACGATTTCTGATCCTCAAAGATATTCTCTTGTTAATTTGACCGGCAAAGTTTGAATTTTGTCGTAAAGAAAGTCATTTTTTTCAAAGTATCATTATATTTGTGATTTAACTTTCAAATAGAGAAATACATCTATTTTCTTATTTACCATTGAAATTTAGATTAAATTGAATTAATTGAGTCAATTGATAATCACTAAAAAACAACATAAATTGATCGATATTATTTATATCGCATTGAATTCCGACACCCAATGATTTTAGTTGATGCATATTAGGACGAATAAATTGATCCATATCATTAGTTGAATCAAAATACATATGTAAATATATCAAATGAGTTGGTATCTCTTTAGATAATTGACGAAACTCATTGCTCGAAGATACAACAAGGTGTAAAAGAGAATCAAATGAATATCTTGATAATAAAATTATGTTATTAAGATGAATACGATCGAAACGAATTGAAATAAGTTTATTATAATTTATTATTGATGCTAATTTTGATAGAAATAATTGATCAACTATAATTGTATCATCAATCCAAAGTGAACGAAGACGAGTAAATGATTGTTTATTTGAAAAATTTGATAGAAATCGTTTGACTAAATCAAAATTAGTTTTACCAAATTTCAATCCAACAATTTGTTCTGATCGAAGTAATAAACAAACAAGATCTATTTCATTTTTTGATATGTTCGATGAAGATAAATCCAAGAAATAGTTATTATAATTAATAAGAATATTATTTAAATAATCATTTATCGAATAAAATGCTCGTAATATGTGACAACATGAAAGATAACATAGTATTTCATCAAATAACTCGACTGGTAAACGATTCAAAAGTATATTAGACATACTGTTGTTTCCACCTGTACAAGTACACAAAACATCAAAATAAACAAATGAGAAAAATAATATTTTTTAGAGGGAAGAGGAACAGTGAATCACTCATCTTGGTACAAACCAACCTATTTTTAATTTCGTACAATATATATGCATACTTCAATATAAAAATAATAAGGTGATGTAATAAGATTGCATCTTTTCAAAAACCAAATATAATCTTGACAAATAAGGAATTCTTGGATTTCTGATCTTTATATTATCTTACCATATTTTTCTTTTTTAACTAAATATTGTCCTCATCGAAAAGAAATTCAATTCATTACAAATTACTGATCTTATATAACCATTGTTTATCGAAATATATTACAGAATGTAAATAATAATGAAAAAGAAAATCATTTTAGATTTCTAGCGGATGACATATTTTCCAATAAAATATTTTGCTATTCTCAGTTAAACATTTTTTTTTTTTGAGAAATTTTAATACAAAATATAAAGTTCATTATAATCTGTTTAATAGTCTATCTTAAGTATCAACATTAAATTTCTCGATTACAAAATATATAAATATGACCGTTTGTTTTTTTATTATAGAGAAATTATATTTGATTTGATCGTCGTAATTTATTGATAATAATAAATGTTCAAATGATAATCTCTTTTATGTGACGTCTGCACACAATAGCCTTACAATATCTCCATTGATTGACAATTCCAAAGATGAATCGATCACATATATGCATTATTCTATCAGTAGATGTGGAAACATTCTGATCTTTACAAGGATACAAACAAAAGAGAACAATTAGCCAGAAGATAGGATACAAAAAATTAACGATCGTGAAGCCGAATACTAATTGATAGTATTTCTCAGAACAAGGCAATGATACTACGACTGTTGCATTATTTAATATTCTTCTCATTTCGTCTATTTTTACAGCTGCAATTATATAAAGTGATGAAGACCAAAGACACACTGATATGCACATATAGCTTGCGGCTATCCATTTGACATGATCATAGGAAGGTAGCTTTTTGAATATGAATATTATTCTAACGACATAGATTAATATACCCAAAACGAATGGAATATTCATGAATAAGGAAGCACGTATCCAGTTAATATCTGTATTTGGAAGTGGACAATTGTGACAGGCGAGAATAATTTGACATATAGCTAATAGAAGAAAAACAAAGATCAAGTATAATGGAAGCCAATAATGAAGAAATTCAATAAAATATTCACAAACATGATGTAATCGAGTTTTGGGCAAAATTGGATTTATAACAGTATTAATTGGAGAATTGATATTTGGAGGAGATAAAATTCCAATAAAATCTGCATAGGGTGGTTGAGTTGATGATAAAGAAGATATTTCTTCTCTGTAATTTTGCATTTGAGTTGTTAATTTGGTTAATAAAAATGATATTCATTTGATAATTAATGAAAATCATGTACATATATATATGGACTATTTGTTCCAATTATAGGTAAATAAATTGAATCATACATTTCATCATTTTCTTTAATTGATTCTCCATTTATTATTTTTGCGCATATGGGTGACGTCATATTTTTTACTTGGTTTTTGCCATCTAACAGTCGTAAATAATATTTTGTCATATCAACAAAAAAAAATAGAGCTGCAGGAAAACATAACTATTTTTTCGCAACGTTCATTACTATATCTTTTGTATGATTTTTCAAGTATATAGTAATTATTATTGTGCTCAATGTTATGAACAAATGATATTCTTCTCAAACAATGTATAAATTTTCCTGAAAGGATCCAGAAATTTGTGGGCGGACTCAACTTCCTTCCTTCTGTGGCGCCATCACTATCGCTCAGTTAGTTGATTTTAGATTTTCCAAAAAACGCTGTTAAAATCAATTATTATTGATTTTCTTTCATTTATTTTATTTGCTTTGTCTTGTTTTTTTTTTGTTTTATTAAAGTTTAAAAATAATATCGAACAGTATACAAAAGAAAATAGTCTTGTTAATGCATAATTAAAGCTACAATTAGATGCCAAGAACAAGGCAAGTATGCAAGAAAAAAAAAAGAATCAAGAAGAAATACGAGAATCTTATTGACAAGACAATTTTTATCTTATTAACAACAATTCTGTCTATATCAGTCTTGTCAAAAAGTCAAGATCTGGTTTTTTTTTTAAAGAAGAATCTTGACTAACGGTCAAGAGAAGCAACAATCTGATTATGAGATTCAATGAATCTCATGAATTAGTAACAACAGTTCTAGTTGAATAGAGCTATGATAATGAAATTCAAAACATTATTTTTCAATACTATCACAGCAGGTATCTACTTCTTTTGAATAGTTCATCGCAACAGTAGCAGATTTTCAGTCCCAATGAACATCTCTACGATGTATGACGATCGATTGAAACACAAAGCCAATAATATTTTAATCAAATCTTTCATATAACAGATTTAATTATCAATATTGATGAAATTCATGTCATTCATAATAATTATAATCTATATATGTGAAGAAAAAAAAAAGTCTTTTCTATTTTTAAAATCAATCCATGTCGTGAAAATTGCCTCAGTATGAAATCACTAATTGTAATATTGGAAAAATCAGCGGGTTAATCACAATTCATCAATTATTTCATGGTCACAAAAATGCATGAATAATTAGAAATAGGATTTTATTTTATTAAGTAATCTTTTCTCAAAAAGAATGACTGCAAAACTGTTTTTTTTTTAAATCACATAATTTGTGATATCATTGAGAATTTGTACGAAATGTGTATAAGTGGATTCATTTCAATCAATAAAAAACAAAAGAAGACAAGTCTCTATCGTTTTTGCATATGTGATATTATCTCATTTTGCCTGCAAAATATATTCAAAACTGTACAGTATGATGATATATGTACGATAGAATTTTCTTGTCATTAATAAGAAAAGAAAAGAAAATATTTCTTTCAATCTCTACGAATCAATAGAAGTCAACGTACAACTTATAATACAGACTGTGATATTTAAATTTTGTCGTTAGTCAATAAGACTATCGGAAAGTGTTTGAGTAGAATGTATAAATTATGAATCATAAAATGTCATTGATAAGTCTTGATTTTCAGCAAAAATGAAAAAATAAATAAGCAAAAAATCATCGATTTTTAGATGATCTTCATGACATAGAAGTAATTAGTTTAACAAATCTATTGAAAAACAAAACAAATTGTGATTAGTCATATTAAATATGAACAGAATAAACTGAAAATTGAAAGAAAAAAACAAATTCTTTAACGATATATACTAAATCAAACAATTTAACTATAAGATATTTCTTCACATATTGATTTATTTGTAAATGTTCTGTATAAATAAAGTTACTTTCTTTACTCATATAAATATTTCATATATATTGAATTAAAATTTGATTATTTCTTTTAAAAATTTCTATTATTAATAATAAAATCTTTTTTATTTTTATTTATTTATTTTTCTATGAAAATAAACACACAATACAAAGACAAACATTTGATTAAATATTTAAATAAAAAACCAAAAAAAAAAAAAAAAAAAAAAAAAGAAGAAGAAGAAAGAATTTTCTTCTAACCAAGACAATTATAAAGTTTTTCTCGATTTTTTTCAAGTAATTCTAAATATTTTGCATAATTATAATCCCATTGTTGTGTACGATCTTGATATTGACGAAATTCTTGTTTCCATCGTATTTCATCTTCACTAATATTAGCTAAATAAACAAAAAAATGTTTTTTTTTTCTTTATTCAATTTTTAGAAAAAAAAAAACCTCCTATCACATACAATTAGCACTTGTTAATTTAGGTACAAAATCCAACCAAAATGAACAATAATCAGCACGAAGAGCTAAACCATGTTCAGGAGAATGATTTTTACTTAGATCAATACCTAATACAATATGTTCACGAGTTGGCCATTTATAAGGACGCCATTCATTGATCCATTGTGTATCTTGTCCTTGATTTGGATTACTGATTTCGAAACAAAAAAAGGAAAATTTAATTATATTTAATATGAAAGACTATTCAATAAGTTAGTCGTTTCTCTTTCTTTTTCGACAACTACTTTTTTTTGTTTTTTTGATAAATGATTATTTCTTCAAATTATGTGTTTTACAGCTTGCTCATTTATCATCATTCTACAGATGTATATTCATCTGTTGAGAAATAAAGAAACGAATTGGTTAGTATCAAATATATATTTATTTTATTATTGATCTAAAACTATCAATTACCTATATTTAGCAAAATTTGCCCAATAAGCCATCATTTTTTGACTAACGATCACTTCATCATCTGTATAATGAAGATCATCCGTTATATTCAATGGTTCACCAAAAATAAACATTAATTCATCAGCTAAATATAAGCATATATATATATATTTTTGTATTTTGATTATAGATAATTAGATAAAATATTCTTTACCATGAAGTACACCCATCCATTGATGCCAAGGACTTATAGAAGCACGTAAAGTAAAATGATAAAAATATACGGGAGTATTATCTTGAGCATAAATATCAGCAAGAAACACAGTTGGACATGTAAGATGATAATCACCTAAAGAAAAATAAAAATATTCGATAATAATGATTTAATTTTAAAAAAAAAACAAAAAACAAAAATATCTTACCAACAGCTAAACTAAGTTGAATTGCATTTTGTAATGTATTATTATAATCACTCCATATAGTATAAGTTTGTATAATACTTTCTAATAACATTGGTGCTCGTTCAGTTGGATATGTTGGTAGATAACGAAAATATTCTTTAATAGCATGTTTAAATGTTTTATAATCAACATATGGCCATGTATCAATACTCATATTTCCATATGGTACATAAACATTAAAATATGAACCTTCATCTTTATTAACACCTAATAAAATAGGACATCTTTTAAAATCTTTTTTAATTAACATTTGTTCAGGATCATATGGTATAAAATCAGAATCAATTGTTGGTACAAATGTATAACCAATTGGACCACCATTATATGATTCAAGTGCCCATGATGAACGAAAATGATTTTGACTTAATATAGGATAATTTTTAACACATAAAAATTTTTCTTCAATTGTATTTAAACGTTTTTGACATTGTTTTGGTATATATGCATATTCAGTATCATTTGAACCTGATTCATAACGTTCTGTTATATAACGTGTAAAAACATTTAAAAATTTTTCTGAACGATATTTTGCTATTTGTGGAGTTAAAACAGCCCATTTAGCTGTTGGACCTGCACTTTCTAAAATAGCATTATTAAATAATGAACGTGATTTTGGTGATAATAAATGTAAACCAACAGAAACAGCACCAGCTGATTCACCAAATAATGTAATACGTTGTGGATCACCACCAAAATTTTTTATATTTTTATAAATCCATTCTAATGCTAATTGTTGATCAAAAAGACCTTGATTACCTGGAGCATCCGATGTACCCAAATAAAGAAAACCAAGAGATTCAACACGATATTCAATTGATATAACAATTACATTTTGAGTTGATGATAATATTGAACCATCATAGACTCGTAATGTACTCTAAAAACAAAAGAAGAAAAAACAAAATCTTTTTTTGTTTTCAAATCAATTCATTGTTTTTCTTTTCGAATGAACTAACTGATCCTGATACAAAACCTCCTCCATAAAGCCAAACCATAACAGCTAATGATTTTTGTTGTTGTTGATCATTAATTGGTATCCACATATTTAAATATAAACAATCTTCACTTAATGGTGTATATGGAATCCATATTTGTTCACCTGTTGTGTTAAAAAAATCAATTATCATTTGATAACATGAATTAGGTAATTTTGTTGTATTATAAATAACTCCACGTGGCCATGGGCGTTTTGGAATTGGTTTACGAAAACGTTTTTCACCATATGGTGGTTCACCATATGGAATACCAAGAAAAGCATAAACACTTTCAGATGTATTGAATTTTGACGTTGAATTTGATTTATTTATAGAAAAATTTAAACGTGTACCACGTATAAGACCTTGTGTTGTACATCGAACTAATGGATCCGATGAATAAACACATGTTTCACCAAAAATGTTACTATTACAAATATAAATAAGACAAATGAAAATAATTGAATTTAACATGTGAGAAAATTAATTTTTTTAATTAATAATAATTTCATTAATTAACCATTGAATAAGATTAGTAATAATAGATTATCATTATTGACGTTGTTCAACAATGTATATATATATATGTATATATGAAAAGGTCTACTCGTAATGATATCCTCTCTGTCAATATCTATTCTATTCTTTGTATGTTTTTATAGTTGCCAATTGTAGGAATTATGATCAGCAAGAAAAGAAAGAAGAACGATAGGAAAAGGCGGGGAGAAGAGAAGAAAACGACAAGAAAAAAAAATGAAATTGATTTTTTCTTGCATTTACCAATGCTTTTCTTCTTGATCACGTTGTTATACACAACTAGTGACTTGAGATTTCTTTTCTTCGTTTTTTCTTTTTTTTTTTTAAACAAGCCGAACATTGTCATTTGTATGATTGATAAACAATAGGTCACAAGATTTGATAAGTGTCTAATAAATATCAATGAAATTGTTTTGTTGTCTATTGGCGATGATAATGATGTTGATAATTCTAGTGTATTGACATAAACGAATCGTCATGGATCGAAAAGAATATATTTTCATCAATCGGAATAGATACACTATAGTAATTGAGTTGTTTACACCTTCGAAATTCTTTCTGATTGAATTTCTTATAAAACTAGTCAATCGAGATAAAATAATTTCGTATCGATTGTCACCTGTAATCTCATAATATCTGTCGAATTAGATTAGTTTTTTGTCATGCATTTATCTATTATTTTCATCAATCATTTTTTTTTTCTGTATGAATTAAATCTTCAATCCATATTCTGATATTATTCTCGTCTTCATTTTATTTTCATCATAAGCTTGACAATTTTCTTTTTTTGTTGTATTTTCTCATGACATTTGTCGACAATATGACTGAAACAAAAACTTTTTATTTATCATATATTAATAGTTTTATTTATAAAATAACTATTTTATGCTTCTTGTACTCTAAAATTGTTGATTAAGTCATTGCGATATGATATGAACATGATCGAATCAATTAATCGATCTTGTTTTTACAAATATTTTTGTAAACATCGCTTGTCATGTCTCATGAGGGGAAAAAAAATATCGAAACGAATATCAATTAAACAAGTCGAAGATTAAAAAAGCGTTAAAGCAAAAAGAAAAACAAAAAAAAAATATGCACGTGGCTTTTTTTTTTGTTCTTTTTCATTAATCTATCGTAGTACATCCGATAAGTGTTGTTTATTTCTTCGGAAAAAATCATTGTTTAGTATTGAGGATATAGATCATTTTCTCTTCTGATAGATCAAATGATACCCTTCAGGCATTTTAAGATGATCATCATGAGAACTTTCCTTCCTGATGTTCATATCTCATAAATTGATTTGCCTCGAAAGAAATAAATGTAATATTATAGGAATACACCGAGTCATATTTCAAATTCAATTAATCAATAATGAAAATTGATCATAAACAGAATATTAGAATTATCCTATTGCTTTCTATTTGAGAGTGTTTTCAAGGTGAAATTTTACAACGATATGTTAGTTATTAATTAAGATCTATTCTATAATTAATAGGATCTTTGATTGATTGTAATAACTTAAGAATACTTTCAAAAAAAAAATATGATCAGTGAAATCATCTAAAGATACTAAAATGTAGATAAAAAATGCTATAATTTGTCTCTTTTATGACAAATTGGTTCACATTAAGATTTAACACGCGAATTTTATCTATGTCAAAGAAATCGAATGATTTTGATTGAATTCAATGCCATTAAAAGAAAAAAACTTTTCTATGTAGAATTAAATTCTTGAATTCATACAAATGAAAATAATAACTTATTATGAAAAAACATCACGTCTGATAACTAAACGAGACATCTTATAATAAACGATAGAAAAAGCACATACGATTACTTAAGTAGAATTAGCAAAAGAAGAAAAAAACTTCTATGTTAATAATTATATTTACAATAGTTCAAAGTAATGCAGTACACGTTTTATTACGGTTATCGGTAGTTATCAAATGAATATTCAAGAAAAAGGAATATTTTTCAAAAATTAACAAAAAAAAAATCAAACCATCAATAATATAATTTCATAGTACTTTTTCTATTTATCTATCAGAAAAAAAAACAAAATCCAATTTACTCATGTTTTTTTCTCACAACCGTAGATTACATGGAAATGAAAAAACATAATGATTACGGAAAAATATTTTTAAATAACATTCATATATTCACTTCCGGAATTCTTTTTTTAAACTTCAAAATGATAAATATTTTGAAAAGAAAAACCTAATAAACGTCTTCATATATCAATTTGAATTCTATTGAGATTGGGAGAGTCATCCTCTGCTCAATCTTGAGGAATTTTCGATTTTTCTCAGCAAAGTTTCAGCGTTTTATTCATTTTTTTGACTCGTCAATTTTCAAACCTGCTCGACTTACCCTCTCAATCCTGACAACCTCGAGATACACTTGAGTAAGATTAATCATTATAATAAAAGATTGAGAGCTTTTTTTTTGAAACATATCTGACTAAAGTATAGTCTTTTATCTTATATCATATATTTGAAACAAATGGTATTCCTTTAGCACGTGCTCCACCGTTAATTGATAATATCATTATAGCTGGTGCTCCTTTTCGTAGAAAAAATGCTCCACATACTAATTAGTACGTGGAACATTTTTACTATGAAAAGGAGCACCAGTTATAATGATACTATCAATTAACGGTGAAGCACGTGCTAAAGGAATACCTTTCGTATTATACATTAGCGACATCTGTAAAAAATAATTTAAAAAATTTCTTTTTATCATTAAAAAAATATTAAATTAATTTCTTTTTGTTAATATTTGAAAATAGAATTGAATTAAATTAAAATAAAAAATAAGACATCAAAATTTGATTTGTAATGACAAAATATGAAAGGAATGAAGGAAGGACAATACTTTCTATTGGATTGGCCATATTGTTCTATTCCTCGTTCTTTTTCATTTTTTTTCTTCACCATTACAAATATTGAATGACCTAAATATTATTTATCATTGTTGTAAAATTATTATTTTTTTGTTTTGTTTTTTATTTAAGAAAATTAATTAAAAAAAATAAAAATCAAAAACAAAATGGATATCGGCGCTGATAAATTGCGTCGTGAAATTCAAATAATTCTTAAAGATGCTGATTTAAATACATTATCATCAAAAAAAGTTCGACAAATGCTTGAAGCTTTGTTTAAATGTGATTTTACTGAACGTAAAAAAGAAATTGATGATATTCTTATGTCAGAAATAACAAGACGAGACACAACACAATCAAATAATGATGAACAAGATGATAATGAGGATGCACAAAATGATACATCTGATGATGAAAAACCAGCACCATCACAAGCTAAAAAAAAGAAAAAACAACAACGTCGAACTAATATAAATAATAATCAACAAATAACTAAATCAGATGAAGAACTTGCTATGGAAATTCATCAACAAGAAAATCGTCCTAGTCTTAGACATTCAAGACCAATTGTAAGTCTCTAATTTTCTTATAAGATGAAACATAAGAAAGAATAGCCCAGCATCTTCCCCATGCACACGAACGAACTACAAGAGCAGGTATATGTTCCAACATAGTCATCATGCTATCGGACAGGTCGTTAGAAATTTGTCCAAGATTATTTCATGACTGATGGTACTAAGGTTTGAATATAGTATCTTGCAGATAAGTGTCATACTCAACCATGACGACCTCCGATCAAACGAAAAACAATTATTTAGAGTAGTAGCGGACCCAAGGATGAACTCGATGATCCATTCTGAGCTGAAATACAAGAAGATTTCTTTTTATTTAATATACATAAAAAAATCATTAAACGTAAACTCCCCTTTGTTCAGAATCAAAGGCTTTCTATTAGTAAAAACTCTTCTTGTGTTTTTCATATATCAATAAATTCGAATATTCAATTGAGAAATGTATTTATATCAGAGAAATTTCGTCGAATAAGGATACTTTTTCTTTCTATTATCTTTTGAGTCTCATTCTTAGCATTAAAGACGAATAAGATATTTTTGTTTAATAATTATATTTTATTTTATTGGGCATTTATATTATTCAATATAATTGAGCATTTATCCGAAAATGAATATTTATTTTTTTGTTTTCGAGTAACAGAAAACGTCGCTATAAATCTGATTGATGTAAGTCTTGTTGACAGCTTATTATGTATGTCGTCCTTGATAGAAAAATACAGAGATGATTCATCCTTGAATATCAATTGTTTTGTTGAATTTAATAATTGATTATATTATATTTAGAAAAGTAATGCAGTATCAACTAAAAAATCGACAACAACGAAAGCTGAAAGACGAAAAACTTCATATAATAAAGAATTAGATTTAAGTGATCAATTAGCCAGTGTTGTTGGCGGACATCAGGTTAGTTAAAATCAATTTTTTTTTGTTTTTATTTTATTAATTTTGATTATTTGTAGATGCCACGATCTGAAGTTGTAAAACGAATGTGGGCTTATTTTAAACAACATAATTTATTAGTAAATATTATTATTTATTTCATATTTTTTTTTTTATAATTTCTTTTTTTTTTTTAAGGATCCAAATAATAAACAATATGTTAATTGCGATGAAACACTTACAAAATTATTCGGTAAAATATTTTCTTCTAAGAAAAATAAAAAAAAAAAAACTTTTGATTTTATTTCAATTTAGGTCGTAAACGTATTCGTGCATTTGGTATGCTCAAAGATTTAACAAAACATATGAGTGATCCAGATAAACAATAGACTATAATTCAGACATTTCGTTTTTGTCGCTGTGATACAGTTAATATCTTTTGCCAAGCATTATTAACTCAAAAAAAAAAGAGAAAAGAAAAGATCAAAGTCAACCAATCTGTTTTTTTTTTGTTTTGTTCAGTTCTTCCAAGATCACTTCATATATAAATATATATATATATATATATTAGATTTCTGTTCTTTTTTTTTTGTTATTGTTGTTATTTGTTTTTTTTTTTTTTTGTGGTGCCGCCAAACACATGTCTCGCTTGTTTGTTTTGTAGAACTGATTTCATTGTAGGATTTCACATACATATATGTACGTGCTTGTATATATATATATATATTTATATATATATATACACATATTAAACATTGTTCGTTTATTCTATTCATTTTACTTTCTTTGTAGATTGAACAAGAAAAACAACAACAGAGCTGATTTTACCATAAGGAGCAGGGGAAAAAACAATTTTCTTAACATCAATGAAATCTATTTAAAGAATAAGTTTAATTGAAAATCGAATTTCGAATAAACGAATGTGGTTTTAATGAAACCCGATCACATGTTCTAAAACTGTTATAATACGGCAAGAGATCTAAGTTTTTTTGTCTCGTTAAGAAAGTTATTTACATTGAAAAAGTACCCCATTTGTGCCTGTGATTCTATCACCATCATCTTTCGTTCTAAACAAGACATTGCACATTCTACAAATGAGTGCTCTATTCAAAAAACGTACTGGTTTTCTTCATAAAAATTTTAGTTTCGTTAGAAAAAGCATGACGGAATCGTCATCGAACGATCAAGTTACTTGGTCTAAAAGAGTGGAAATCTCGTCTTTCTTTTATATTGTTATTTTGGACATAGATTTCGATAGATAAAGAGATTTTAAAACTTCACTGTCTAATCATGAAATCGCTTTATTTTGTTTTTTCCTTATTAAAATTGAAAGCAGCTGTCATTAGAGAATTTTTATGTTATCAAAAGGATGATTGAAAATCTTTTTTCATAATAGGAGATAGTAGTTTATTTGTTCTGAGGAATTTAAGTTTAACATTGAATCAAATTTTCGTTTTTTTTTTCTTAAAACCTTCAATAAGAATTAAATTTATTCTATTTTATTTTAAGTGAAATAATAAATTGAAAAAATCTCGATGAAAAGTTTTTCTCTTAAAAAAAAAACTGATCAAGAGAATATCCATCGAAAATGATAAATAGAAAGATCTTCAAAATTCAATAATCAATCAAAAAACAAATCATTGTTCATTTACCTATTACACAAAATACTCATCGTAGTAACACATAAGCTTTTAAAATTGTTCTAAGAAATTTCATTTTCCTAATTTCACAACGAATTTAACGTAACATATTTAATTAGATTTCAAGTGTATTTTATTAAAATGAATTTCATTATTTATTGAACCTTCGTTTACATTTACCAAGCGAAATTCAATGTAAAACTTTAAAACTATGATACCATAAATATTCAATATCGTGAATTACAAACAAATATTTCGAACACAAAAATAAAATCTTTATATCGTTATTGAAATTTGATTATTTAGTGTGTCATTTAATGAGTTTACTTTTTTCCAGTCAGTTGAAGAATTTTGTGCTCGATCCCTTGACGACGTGAATGATCAATAGGAAGAAATTTTTCGTATATAGTCAATGCACGCTGATAATAGTCAAGTGCTATCTTTCGCTTGTTTTGATTTTCATAACAAAGACCAATATTGTTCAAGCTAGAAGCAATATCAACATGACCAGATGGATGAAATTTCTCTCGAATTTTCAATGCTTGTTGATGATAATCAAGAGCTTCATCGTAATTTCCTTGATTATAGAGAATTTTTCCAATATCATTGAGAATTGTAGCAATATCGACATGACCAGATGGATAAAATTTCTGTTGAATTTCTAATGCTCGTTGATAATAATCAAGAGCTACATCATATTTTTCTTCATCGGAGAGAATATTACCAATATTATAGAGACTTTGTGCAATATCGATATGACCTGATGGATAAAATTTTTCTCGAATTTTCAATGCTCGTTGATGATAATCAAGAGCTTCATCATATTTTCCTCGAGCAGAGAGAATAAGACCGATATTGTTCAAGCTATGAGCAATATCAATATGACCAGATGGATAAAATTTTTCTCGAATTTTCAATGCTCGTTGATAATAATCAAGAGCTTCATCATACTTTCCTTGAGCAGAAAAAATATTACCAATATTGTAAAGACTTGCAGCAATATCAACATGACCAGATGGATAAAATTTCTTTCGAATTTTTAATGCTCGTTGATGATAATCAAGAGCTTCATCATATTTTTCTTGATCGGAAAGAATAAGACCAATATTATTTAAACTTGCAGCAATATCAGCATGACCCGATGGATAAAATTCTTCTCGAATTTTTAATGCTCGTTGATAATAATCGAGAGCTTCATCATATTTTTCTTGATTATCAAGAATAACGCCAATATTATTAAGAACACGAGCAGAATCTTTGATTCGTACTGGTTTACTTTTCATCATTCGATCATATGCACGATCATAATATTCTCGAGCTTCATTCCATTCACCTTTATAATCAAGAGTTCGACCAATATTAAATTCAATCCAAGCACGATCTTCATCTTGAGAATCATTGAATAATTGTTGAAAATATTTTTGTGATTTATCATATTCACCTAAATCACATAATAATCTTCCAAAAACAATTGAAATACTTATTTCTTCTGTTTCTTTTTGTGTTAATTCAATAAAATCATTTGTAATTTTTTGTCCTTCATTTGAAAGATTCATTTTAATTATTTGTAATGAATCATTTTCTTCTATTGATTCTATTTCAAAACAAGCATTTAAATCAAATAAAATTTCTTCTTCTTCTGGATATGCACTAAATTGTTTAATATCAGCAAAAATAATATTTTTATCAATTTGTTTAATATCACATTGAATATGAAAAAGAATAGAAACAACATCAATTCTTTCTGTTGGTTTTAATGCAAAATTTAATGCTAATGATTTTCGTCGACTAGTTGATAAATATCCATTTGTAGAAATAAGTTTTTTTTGATTTTCTTTTAATTTATTAAATTCTTCTTTATTAAGTTGAACTCCTCGATAAACATTTAAATTTTTTTCTTTTGATAATAAAATTTTTTCATGTTCATATTGAAGATTTTTTGAAAGATCACCAATAAAAAATCGAAATATATATAATAAATCAATATCTTCTGTTCTTAATGCTTTATTAATTAATTTATAAATAAATGATTGTTTTGAATACCAAAGAATAGCATCTTTTGATTGATAACTTTTTTCAAATTGATTAATTAATTTCATTTCATTTGTATTTCCACGATAATAATCTTTACATATTTGAATCATTTGTTGTTTAGCTTGTTGATTTCTTGGAAGACGAGTAATAACATAATTAAATAATTGAAACCAAAGAAATTCTGCTGATTCTTTTGATAAATCTTTAGTTGATTTTTGATGTTGATCAAAAAATGAAAATGTTTGTATTTGTTTATCGACAAGATCAATTTGTTCTTTTATTGATTTATATAAATCATTAAGATTAATATAAATTCCAATAATTTTTTTAAAATCATTTAATAAATATTCATATCGAGTTTTTCGTATACAAAAGATAAATATTGAATCTATTTGACGAAGAGAAGAAATTCGAGATAAAATTTCTGATGCTTTTGATCCTGATGTAATTAAAAAAATTTTTTCTTTATTAATTGATTCAATAAATGTAATACATTGTTCAAGATCAGTAAAAAAAATAACATAATCATTAATAAGACGTAATGCTTGTTTTGTTTTTTCAGTATCTTCATTTGATCCAATATTTGGATCAAACCAAATAAGTGTTATACTTTCTTTATTTTCATTATTTGTTATGGTTGACAATTGATCAAGTGAAAAATCATTTCTTGTTTTATTACTTGATGTTAATGATTGTCCCATAATGATTAAAATAAAAGTTTCTTATTAGTAGAATCTAAATGCAGAATATGAAAAAAAAATCGATGAAGATCGAAATGAATAAATATTTTCTTCAGCCAACAGCACATGCACGAATTTTTTCTTTTTCTTTTTTTGTGTTTTTTATATATTGTTGCTTGGTAAACCTTTTGTTCTGTTATTTTTTTATTCATGAGAATTTATTTTTTTAATCCTTTACCTTCCCATTGACAACTGGAATTTCTATTTATAGAAACATTGCAGAAAATGCAGAATGTCTGATATCAAAAAATTCTTCACAAACTGTGTGTAGAAAACTATCGATTGGTAACAAACGTTTGCTCTGTTTTTAAGATATTCGACTTATAAAAGAGACGATTATGGGATTATTTTAAAAAAAGAATCGTGTCTTTTTAAATTGTCTTTTTTTATCTACGAGAAACACTTATCTTGATGATGTGCTGCACGATAAATATCGACGAAAGTTGCTACTATCGAATAAAATGCATTTGAAAATTTTCACATGAATTAGTTGAAAAAGACAGGATATCTTAGGCCAGGATCGCTTTCCAAGTACAACCTCATGAACTCTATCAGATCTACTAATAATTTCTCAGAGAACATTGTCTTATTAGCCACAAAAAAATTATAGCAAAACACGAAAAAGCCCTATAAACTTCAGAGCAACCTGTCACAATTCGACCATGAGGGTGTGGGTGTGGGTGTCCTCTATAGGAGTATCCACACCCTATTCTCATTACAGTTGGAAAAGTTGTGAAAGAATGAGCTTTCTCGAGAACATAATCATTCTGGTACTTGGCAGAAGTTCTCTTGTTTGCTTTTTCACTCAGTCATTTTATGATATTTCATTAAAAATTATGCATTATCAAGAACCGAGAATACGAACATCAAGAGAACGCGAACCGTTCTTCTGTCAAATTGAGGAGCTTGTTGAATAGAGATACGAGTAGATACTAATGGAAAATAACTCAATTGACATGTTTTTAGGCAACACTTGCAGTTCTCTTTTTCAGATGAGTCTGATAGTAAAGCACATAATATATTGTAGTAGATGTCTAGCATAAAGACGCTTGATATTTTAAGTTTGTATTTATATTTTCAAAAGAAGACAAATGCATAAATCAGATGACAATTTTGAAATGTAAAAGAAAATTTGATCCGGTATTGATGAAAAATGATGTTTTTAGGATTGATTTGTTTGGTTTAACTTGAGTATAAGGATATATTTATTAATTAACAGTAATTGACAAACATCGACATTCAAATCGAATGTAAACGAGGATTCGTTTCTATTTCTGAGGAAAAGACCAATACACATCGGTATTATATGGTACCTCGAACTCTTGCTCTGGCATATCTTCGGTATGATCGATTATTTGACGCACTTTCATAATAAATTTTTCTTTTTCTTCAGACGACAACATCGCAATAAAGCTGATTGACAAAAATCGATTAATAATTGTCTCGCGAGTCATTTGTTGTGTATTGGCAAATTGTTTGTGCTGCAAACATTGAAAGAGATTTTGGTTCTCATAGACTGCCTTCCATTTCTTTGATCTATGGAGTGGTATTTCAGGTGGTCGATAACTATCCTTGAGTTCTAATATTTGTTGTGACCAGCTGTATCTCGGATAATCAAGTAAATTCCAGATAAGTACGAGTAAACCGTTGGGTTTGAGGACTCGATGAATTTCGGTTAAAGCTCGTTCATTTGCAAACCAATGGAATGATTGACCACAGAAGATCACATCAACAGTATTATCATCGAGAAGAATATGTTCTGCAGTACCATCGATGATTCTAGTAATCGATGGAATTGACTTCAAATTTTCACGCATTTCTGAAACTGGCTCGATGGCAATGATTTCTTGAGCACCGAAAGTTGACAATAAGCGCGTCAATTTACCAGTTCCAGCACCGAGATCAACAATAGTTGTAGGCGTAGGACAGAGTGACTTGATAAACTGAATAGCTTCATTTGGATAGGATGGTCGTGCCTGATCGTAAATGTTGGCTGCATTTTGAAAACCTATAGCAGCAATGGGATTCATATCGTTAGTATCAGCCATTATGGCTCCTTTCTGAAAGAAAAACAATTCAATAGTATAATTATCACTTGATGGTATCAGGTGAAAATGATTCTATCTATTTGATTGATCACTGTCTCTATACATCACTAGTCCTCTTGTAACATATTGTCGCATTGTTTGGTAGGCGAACAGTTGGAAATATTTTGTACAAAATGAACTTCCATGTGGGGACTTTTCAAGGACAATGGATTTAATAATTCGAAGCTAAATATAACTGATAGCTGGTAAAGCAAGACCTGTTATAAGTGTTCATATTCAATTCATAACTGTGAATTAAAAACCATGAAAGCAAAATGTTATTTTGTATGATTGAAGTGGGAATAATAAAAAGTCGAAAATAGTTGAATTGAGTCATAATTCATGTTGAAAATGTTTTTCATTGGAGCAGAAACAATCATATAGCGTAGAGTTATCTTTAGAGTTGAGATAAGAAATACTCACTTTTCGATAGATATCGTTAGTAGTTGATTGGAATATTACCCTGGGTTCTAAAGTACTAGTCATTTTTCAAACAGTTTTAGGCTTTAAGATTTGTTATCATTCACACATTCTGCTTCACAGTATTGATTTTTTTTTTGAAAAAACTATCCAACAAGTAATCAAAAATGAGTCAAATTCATCTTGAGTTAATGTACACTGCCGAGATGTATGATCCATCAATAGGAACTTGACCGAATACCACCAGCATGAGTGCTCGACGGTAAAAGTTTATCGCGTTCTATTGAAAAAATTAATTCTTATGAATAAAAAAAAAACTTCAAGTAAATTTTGAATCATTCGTATGTTTACAGAGATGATAAAGCCAAGAAATATGATTACCTAGTAAACCATAATATCAGAGGTTTCTGAGTTTGAAAGCAACAGAATGAAGAGATAAACTGGCACTAATAGCTTGCTTTATTCGGAATAGATCTATATTTTTAACATGTTGGACCATCTGTATTCAATGCTTGAGACAATTATTTATCTAGTTCATTTCCTTTCCATGTTAATTTAAATGGTTTTCGTTTCATCGATAGCAGAATGATGTCGTCCATTTAATTCGAGATTTAATTTCTTTAACAAATCTTTCATATTTCGAATTCGTGTTGTTGAATAATATTTCATATATAATTGTTTGATATTAATAAAATGATTAATAAAATCAGGTCGATTCAAATTACTTTGTTTCAATTATTGTAGAGATTAATGAATGTTTAGCTAAAAATGTTTGAATTTTCTTCCATACAATATCGAATGTTGAAACATTATCGATAATATCTTGAGTAATACCGGTTATTGAAATATATAATTCATTCAATTTATTTCTAATTGATAGTCGAACAAAACTATAGTAAATATCGATTATTTGATTGATTTCAGTTGATAATAAACAAATCGGAAATTTAATTATTTCTCAGATATTGCCAAGCATCGATTTAATACACAATAATAATCAAATAGTTGGTCAACACTCTTGATAACTATTGGATTATCTTTAGCACAAACAAATGGAATAATGCCAACCAGCTATTCAACATACGTATTTGTATACAATTGATTTTTCTGCTAGTTCGATATTGATCATAATATCCTGATCTAAAAATGTATCTTGTTGAACATATGTAATGATATACGCATTGTCTTCAATTAGTTCAACATTGATCGATTGCAAATTCGAACTGATTTTAGTGATCGACTCCTTTCAGGAGTAGTCAGAAGTGTTTTGAGGTATAATCATCTTCGAGATGAAAAAATGTGTCAATATCGACAATAAACTTATCTTGAGAGTTGTTTTCGTGTCCAAACGAAGGAACATCCTTGGTACGATACATATTCTCACTGTATTGGCTTTGTACAATTTTCTTTTCAACAATATCTCGATCATCGATAACTACTGAAAAATGAATTGACGATTGCTAATTGTCTATCAATCGAAAAATAATAAAATGTGATGATTGATATTTGTTTATTGTTTTCAAATAGTTGCTTTAGAGTTCATGGTTTTCGTTGTTTTTTTTTCTAACTCGTACAATGAGTTATGTATGCACATGAATGCTGCAATGCTTTTCTTTTTGTTTCTCAGTTTTTCTTTGTTTTTATCGTTTTCTTTGCTGGTTTATTACCAAAACTCGAACAAAAATTACATTTCAACGTCTATAACGACTAATTACAATGATTCTTACAATCATTCACTGCTATTGCATATGGATGGGATTGAGATAACCGATGATATTAATACATATGATATGATGAATGTCCATGATGATGCAAAATGGATGACGTTCACATGTCTTCTCATTTGAGAACATTAAGCCGAAATTTTCGTCGTTCCAATTCATCAAATGGTGTGGATGTACCGTATACAAGAACAACATCTACATCCACACCCTTCATTGGCCAAATAAATTCAAAACATGCAGCAACAAAGGTCAAATGCTTTCTACTGTGCATGAACATTTTTTTTTCTTTTTCTATCTCTTCTATTGTTATTTATCGGACGAGTTGATATGACCATTAATGCTGTTTTCAATATTCATCCTGTATGTTGTTCTCGCAGAAGGAAATCGGTTTGATTATTTGGGCTTGACGGTACGTTTTGCTTTCACTGTCGGATATCAATTATCTTTGTTTTTTTGTTTTGTAAATTGAATCTATTGTATATTTCATTCACTTACTGCTCTGAATAAATTTCAAGCAAGTGTGTATTAGCGAGATGACAGAAAATACGCCACTCAACAACTTGAAAATTTATTTTTTTCATCAACTTTTTTCTATTAATATACAGAGTATTTAATACAAATGGTCTCGATTATTCTACTAGAGTACAAAGCGCATGTCATATTTTTATAATGAAAAATTGTATTTTCAAAAATATTTTTGTTAATGGACAGGGCCCATAAATGCAACTAAATAACAGTTATTACGCGTAGACATTCAGTGAATTCGTTACACTTCATTGCCAGTCTTAATGCTTTTCTTTTAAACAGTTTCACAAACATAAATAAAATTTCAATTAATCATCACATCGAGCATCACATCTACAAGACAAGCTAACATTTTCTGAATAGAAAACAGTAACGATTGACAAATGGTAACAATTTGACATCTTCGAACTTTCTTTCATTGCACTTTATTTTTAAATATATACAAATTACATAATAAAAACAGATCCCTGAAACAGATAAAGCTGAAAAACCTATAGCATCCTTTAATGTTTACCACGACATTTGCATACCCCAACTCCGCAAAATTGGGCTCCAATAGAACCGAAACCAGCACCTGCACCAGCACCGACAGCAGCACCACCAGCCGTGCTAAGAGCAGCACCACCCATAGCAACAAGAAAACCAGCAGCACTAAGCGGACCCAGAATGGCTACAAGAAATACAGAGACACCAGCAAGGGCGCCTACACTCAAAGCACCGACCGCAGAGCCCTTGCAAGCACCAGCACGCATACCATGATCTCGACATTTGCCGCATTTACGACAACGACGACCATCACACTCTAGCGTTTTAGTGGGTAATGGCATAGACGCTAATGATATTAATTATTGATCTTCAAAAGAACAAAGTCTATTCTTACTATGAAATCATTTTTCAAAAGGACAAAATCGACAACTTTCTAATGGAACTTTAACATAGTTTAACGATCGATTACGATCATCAAAGATTATCAGATGGTGAACATCATATATAGTGGAATCGTTCAAAATACTCTGTCAACAGATAATCAGAAAAACTGAAACCTAGTTCAGACATTTTTGAATGAAAAGAACCTTCATACTGATGAACAGTACACATAATCAATTTTTGTGATTTAAAAAATTTTCTATAGTAAAGCAAACAATTTGATGTATAGGAGCTTATTTATCCTGGATGTAGAATCAGACGGATGGCACTACTCTCCTTTTATTAATATAATATCGTGTCACGAAGTGTATCTCTTAAAGAATGTTTCTTAAGTTTTTACTCACTATCGAAATCTTGCGTTTGAATACAAAATACAAATAGTAGATGCAATTTATAGACATCGGAAAATGTCAAATACGACGTTTGTTAAACAGTGATGTCATTTTATGTCAACGGACGCCTTTCTAGCACGTTGTTCTTCCTTAATATTACTCATTACGTCTCATTCTGTGAAACACATCGGCGCATATTTGTTCTTGTCTACGCCAAATGTACTAGTTCTGTTCGCAAGGAGAAAAATTTTCTCCCCCGTGTTCGATTACACGCATATTGCTTCGTAAATATACCGCAATGCAAATATACATTGAGTCATGGTGACAATCGTAGACGTGAAATCACGCCTGGTAGGACGGTTATGACATTATCGTGAATAAATACATCGATGTAGGAAAAAATTATGCGATGATGAAAAATTTCACAATCAGTCAGAACACTACGCAGTCTGTGAAAGAGCTCAATGAAAAAATATTTGAAAAAAGAATCACGTAGTCATCCACAATGTAAGAATGAATGGTTGAAATACAAATGCTTGCTGTCATTAGAAAATTTGTGTTTTCTATCGCTTCTAAATTACGCTGTAACTTGAGCCGTACTGACCGCAAAATAGCAGCATGAAAAAAAAATGCGTGCAATAGATTTTAAAAGTGTCACATAGGTTGTTTTTTGAGGTGTGTTAAATAGGAAAATTTACCAAGATGATAGACCTCAATTTGTTTAGTATTCTTTCAGAAAGTAAAATTCATTAGTCTTGATTTAGGCGAGTCAAATGTGAAAGTTTTCTTAGCATATTCCAGACCTAACGATAGGTTGTATACTGTCCATCAATGGATCAAAAGACACGTTCACAGAGGTCATTTTCTGAACTAATGTACGAATTTTAGGATCGATATCCAAAGGCATCCGAAAGAATGAGTTTTTATTCGAAAGTCAATGAAATACTATGAAAAAAAAAGATTTTCATCAGAAGATAAGAAAAAAATCATTTTGAAACAATTAACTGAAGTTATTGTAATACGCTTTAGGCACTGGGTGACAGTACAGTTGATTCTATTAGATCTATTCAAACAAAAAAAAGCTTTCGCATCATTTGTTCATTTCCATTCAAACTTCACTAGTAGGTGCTTCGCTTAAGTAACCACTAGCGCAATAATATAAAAAATGTATTTCTGAGCATTTTTTTAAATTTCACAGTTGTTGCTGTGAAAAAAATATCTCTAAAGACTTTTTACAGGTAAAAAGAGACTATGTGTGTGTAGAAAAAACTTTACAAAAACAACTTTTTTTTCATATAGATGCAAATTTCTTGAAGTGCTCTTAGTCTTATGAAATTAATCGACGTTATTTTTTTTCCAATTTTCTTTCATACAGCGATAGATTAGTGCCTAATGTCAGTAGCGGCCATTGTTCTTCTCGTTTTGGCTTATCTTTTGCTATTATCTCCATTCAATTGAAGCAAATTATTAATCAAACAGATCCATTAAAAAGTGACGACTTGCCTACTTTCAGTACCATTTGGTCATCTTCATTCAATATCAATACAGACGAACTGTTTACAAGCGAAACTCGATACACTTTCTTTCAATGAACACAAACCAATCTGAGTGTCATAATTCAAGAGTCTATATTCTATGTGAGCAATGTACAAGAGTCAACTGCTCGTCAATCCGAAATTATCTTTCATAATCTTCTTTTAACAATGGTCGTCTTAGAGCTGTTTGGTTTATTATTTCTCATTATTAAACTATTACTAGTTCCTTTCTTTAATGTGATACTCAGTCGCGGGTGTGTATGAAATAAAGACCCACATCCACATCCTTTCTCTTTGCTATTCATGGACATTAGTACCTGCCGTGTTCGAAATAGTCTTTTAATCAATATTTAATGTTCGATCGTAATTTTTTAAAGCATTCAAATATTCTTGTTTTTCATTGTAATTACGAAGGAAAATATCGGTATCATTAAAAAGATCATCAACATAATTCAACGCAAGAAAAAAATTGATTGTTCTTGTTTTGATCCTCTCACATCCAGATTCAAATTGTAATTTCTAAGGTGATATAATTTTCAGCCCGATGTCACGTTATTTGACAGGGATATACACCGAACAAGGGTGAAAAATAGCTGATTTTGTATCTAAAAGTTCTCTGTTCCAAATGCTTTGATATATTAAAATTTTTTATTTTTGTTGGAAAAAGCGCGTCAAGATGCAGAGCATGACGTTGTCCTTTTTTTTTACTAACCTTTTGATTTTTACGTGGATAAGGTCATTGACAAGTTGAAGGCCTAAAAAAACTCTCTAAAAATGGGATCTTTTTTAAACATACGTGCCTATATTTATAAGAAAAGTAAAGTTAATTTAAAAAAAGGACAACGTCATGTTCTGCATCTTGACGCACTCTTTCCAACGAAAAAAAAAAATTTAATATATCAAAACATTCGGGATAGAGAACTTTTGGATACAAAATCATGAAACCATAAATCGAGAAAAAGCGAAAAACATTTTTCGAAGTGGATTTTTACAATTTTCTTCGCGCTTTTACGCATTTTTTGCGAGATTTGAAGAGAACAATCGTAAATTGTCGTTCTCTTTTAATGTATATAAATAAACTTCTTTTGAGGCTTGCCTAGCTTATTGTCCACGCCATGAATATAGTGGGTTTGGTGGTAGGTTATCATTTGCTCTAAATTGTGGTTGCCTAAATAAGTTCCCTATTTGTGTTCCTACATCAAATAATAAATTTCTGGTGACCAGAAAATTATTTTTTTTTATGCAACCTGAAGATGAGGGTGAAGAAAAGGGTGTGTTGTTATATATATTATCACCAAGAAAATCCCTAAATTAAGCTGGTCACCAGAATTTTTTTGATTAATTCAACAGCCATAAATAGGGAACTCATTTAGGGAACCACAGTTTAGGGCAAATGATAATCATTCCTTTTATATAGCATGATGAAGGTTATTAGAATGCCCATGTGTTCCATTGAAATGCGTATTTTCTACGAAAATATTTCAAAACTCGTTTTTTCCTGAAAAAACCGTATTTTTATGCAGAGGTCATTAGATAAAAAAAACTACAGTGTTTCTGAAAGAGCAGAAGATGGACTATCTTCTCATGCATTTATCTCAGTTTTCATTTTTTTGACGAAAACTGACTTTTTTCGAGGGGTGAAAGAAATAAAAAACAAAACACCATTTGAATTTGTTAATTAATCTAATTTATTAATTAAAATATTTATATCAATAATTATTTGAAATGATTGTTATTTATTTTCAGTTATTGATCATGTGTATCTATCTAAGAAAAATTTCTGGTGTACTCTTCATTGCAATTTTATTTGAGTGAGTTTATGTCGAATCTACATATGTTTGTCTTTATTTCAAGTGGATTATTGACTAAATAATGTTGCTACTTTATATATTATTATTGATTGATAACAAATTTTATTATTTATCGTAGAAAATCAAACAACGAATTTCAAGACTTTTCTGTTTGTTATTTGATGTTGGTGCATTTTGATTAATAAAAGCTGTATGAAAGGCAAATTGAGCAACATTATATTTACTGTCAAATATTTTAAATAAAAACATCTCATCGGATTTCATTTGACTTAAATAGTACCAAATATGCTTATCTTGGTAATTACGAGACATAATGTAACTTGTAGGATGATAATCGGATCCACGAATTGATATAGGATGAACATCTTTGTCGACATCAACCGATTGATAATCACAAATGGCCAATGGTTTTTCCGTTATTGGATTTTGACCTAACGGACGCCAGATGTTGATAATTTGAATTCGATTTTTCATTGCTCTTTCAGCTTCTTCTTTATTAAGTAATTTTTCTACTAATCTTTTAACTCCAGGTGCATCGGTGTCAACATGAGGACAAAAAACTGGATTTTTATGAGTCATATTACATTCTTCATCAGTTAGTGATGAACCTCGAGAACGAAATGTATAATGATAGATAATTACTCGAGAAGCACCTAGACGCTTCTTTAGAAGATCAGTAATCTCTTCATAATAAATTTTTTGTGTTTCGCTGCCTTCTTCAAATTCTTCTTTTATACAACCATTGTATTTGGTTACTTCAAGAGCATTTGTATCTAGATTGACACTCTTTTCCTTGCCTCGTAAGTCGTGAATAGTAACATCAACTGGTGATTGTACAAGATTTGATCTTAGTGACGTTGGAACCGAAGACCCTATTAACCAGGGAGGACACCCATCTATCGTTGTTGTTAGATAATTTATCTTTCCAATGACATCGTCAACCATTATTCAATCTACGTATTGCATAGAATTCGTGATTTTATTTTTATTTATACAACCAGATAAGATAAAGAAAAAATCTGCTCGAGAAAAGAATATATTATATGCTCTCATAAGTAACTATACGAAAATATGAAACGAAAAGAGAGAGAGAGAATGTAATGATGATGATATAAAATTATAACAATGAAGAAAAAAAAAATCACAGATACAGTTGAAAGTAGAAATAAATCATATAGATGTGAGGGTGAGTTGGATCTCAAATGAAATGTCTAATATGCTACTTAATCTTTTCGTTTTTATTGAACCTATGATCGATCTCTTCTCTCTATGACATTTGACTAATGTTCTTAATATCTTCTATATAAAAATCTGTGTCCTATATGCGAGTAACATGACTTGCTGTGTCAGCGCACTAAATAAACCGACTATCACTATCTCATCTACAAGTTTGTCAGTGTATATATTATTTTTTTCTTCTTCTTATCTTTCGAGGCAAAAGTAGTTTTTCTTCTATATTGTTCGCCGTGCAACATGATCATTTGAGCATGCCACTCATTTTTCTTTCAATTCCATTTATACTTTTCTTGATTTTAAGCTTTCGTTGTTTGTATCTATCTTATCAAAGAAAAATAGAGATTGGACAATCTAATAACAAACTACATTCATTGCTGTATTGAAGGTGCTTTGAATAACTAGCAATATATCAGATTCGCTTCTCATCGTCATTACATAAAGGGTGTGGGTGTTGATGTTTCCCTTACCCACACCCACCCCACCCTTCATTCTGAAATAATAATAACTTCAATATCAGTGAGTGACTCATCGAAAAATTTTCATACGGAGAGGCAACACTTTTAGTATTTGTTATATATGTGATAAACCAGTCTTGTTCTTCTCTCTTTTATTTTATGTTTCATTCGGAAGAAAAAAACAAGAGTGACGTTGATTGTTATCCTTTCTTTTATTTGTACAACTCGTCACTTTTCACGCCATATTTTTCGTTTGACGCAACAAAACAAATATTGCATTGAATTACGAGTAAGAAATTTTGTTAGTAGAAATAGTTTAATCTATTCAAGCCAATGATCGTCTGCAGTTCCTTCAAGTATAAATTAAGTTAAACATCGTTATTTAATCATTAATATTCATGCAAGAAAATTACCAGCCGTCACTTAATTTCTTAATCAAACAACAATAGAAAAAACAATTGTGTAACTTTTAGTTTGCGTTTTGATTGACTAACGAATATTTTAATATTAGAGAATTAAAATTAAGTTCGGTCATGAATTTTTGATTTTATTCAAGAAAAAACTCATAGCTGCTTCTCTCCACTATACCCGTTCGAAGGAATTTTTAGTTTTACGTAAAGAGTAAACATTCTTCTATCTTATCATCGACCTTTTACCCATAGTTAATCAGTATGCAGTAAGCAGTAACTGCTACATAGACAATTACTGAAAACTTTTGTTCACTCTTCATCTCTCTTAATTCAATCAATCAAACCAATTAGTAAGGAAGTATCGGAAGAAAGGCTGTTTTGATCTGTAAAACATCTTTAGTCTCAAAACAAACTATACCATTCGATCCATCACCTTGAAGTCTATATTATTATACAGATTTTATGATTATGAGGTGTAATCTTCGTTAATGTTTTGTTATAACATTCGAAAGAAGTTTGCGATCGAATCAGAGAACTGATCTTAAATCGAAGACTCAAGTTATTTTTAAGTTCCTAATTTGATTACCTAATGTTACATAAATGTAGTTTTAATGAATGATCGAAAAAAAACATATTTCCACTACCCACAAAATATGAATATATAGCTGCTACTACAAAGAAAGTTGTAGAACACAACAAACACTGCCTATATACAGTGCGTCAGCAGTAGCAGGCAGCGCTCGGAATGTAGATTTATACGGGCATGCACGGCGCGCACATTCGGAGCCACACTTGCACCCAGAACAAACTTTTTCAGCCACATTTCACACTTCGGATCCCACATTCACACTCACACCCTTTTTTTCTTGCTTGCGGCGGCGGTGGCTTGAGCGGTTTAGCTAGTGGGCAGCGATGGCTGGACATTTTTGATGATTATTTTTAAAATTTTCTTGGTTTCGAGAGATTTTGAAATGGAAAACGATAGAAAATGCTGATAGAGCCAAACTTTGACGCACATACCATACTTTGGGTTACTGTATTAAAAAAAGACTTATTCATACAGAAAAAAATGTCGATAAAATAGTCTAAAGCTGGTCGTTGCTAGAGGGAGTCGATTAAACATTGGTTTTCAACTTGAAAGACAGAGTTAGTTTGATTTAAATCGATTTTAAACTACAAAAAGTTTGTGCAAAGCAAAATTCTCAGCTTTGCTATAGGAAGAACATCTCTGAAAAACTGACCTTGAGTCTTGAAAACTTTCGAAAATCTAGTATCTTGTTTTGTACCACGGCGACAGCGGCTAAGACTCTTTAACCTTTTCTTTGGCTTTCGGTGGCGGCGGCTCAGTCGCACGGTTTATATCTCTAGATACAATCATGTTTTTATATTGTTATTGAACACAGAGAGAGCCATATTTGCAGCAACTGAACCTGATTTGATTTGAATCATGATGGAAAGACATGAAGTTAATCATCTAATTATTTCTTTTATAAACATTTATATGATTTCGTTTCAGATCGAAATTATTCGAGATATTCTCGTAGTGTTTTATATAATTAGACCAATTTTGACACAAGAGAAATGGCGACATTGTCTGAATCGAATCTATGTGTAATTTGCAAGATGGGTTCAGCGAGACGTTCCTGCGTTGGATGTAAAAAATACTTTTGTAAAGAACATTTAAATGAACACGAACAACAACTAGCGATAAAATTCGACAATGAAATAGTGAGATCTCATGATCAAATTCTTAATGAAATTCAAAAATTAGAAGAATCAAATAATTTATCAGTGGCTCTCTTTGCTCAAGTTGAACAATGGAAACAAACAACAATCAACAAAGTTGAGGAAGCGGCGGAAAGAGCTTGTCATGAACTCACCAAACTAATCGATAAACAAAGAATAGCAATAAAGAAACAACTAGAACCGATAACAAAAGAAATTCGTAGTCATCGAGAAGATGAAAATTATTTTGAAGATGACCTTGATCGACTTCAAACAAAACTCAATGAAATCCAACGAAGCATTGAACAATTTGTTCAAAAAGATACAACTAAAACTGTCATTGTTGACAATGATCAAATCGATTGGAATCGAATCATCTACATCCGAGAAGAACAAGAGGATAGTGAGTATTTTGAATTACATGTATGGACGAAAAGAAATTCTCCAACGAATCAATCGTATATTTTGGGGTGGATAAAACCTGAAGAATAAAAAGATCCACAAATCACATCCATGCCTAAATTCGCAAAACTTTGATAAGAATCAAAATATATAAAAAATTACCTTTCTTTTTTTCACATATTTCACTTTTCCTAGTTCTTTTCCATTGCCAAAATCCCACTTTCGAAACCAAAGATACTTATGCGATTGATGTAGAATCATTATTTGAAGGTCGTGAATAGAGATGTGTTAAGACCGAACTTCTCGGTCTCGCTCAGTCTCGGCCTTAGTATCGATCAATGTCAGTCTCGATTTAGGTATGCATCAGTTCCAATCCCGACTGGTTGACTTGGTACCAGTCCGTCTGAGTATCCAGTCAAATTGGGTCACTGGTTCGGCTGCTTACTACCCAGCTCTACTGACTATCCAGTAAAATGACCTAGAATTGATTCGAAAATCAGTATTTTTATTGTTGACCGAAGGTTTTCGAGTCGAGAAATCCGAATCTGTAATCAGTTTCTTACGAGTAGGTTTTTGAGAGACTCAGACATCACCAATAGTAAGATATCACAGAATTCGTTGATTTTTTTAATATGTTGTAGAGGGTAATGAGTTTAGTATTCTCTGAAATTTTCAGCTCGATCTGACCACTTTTTCCTATATAAATAATCAAAATACAAACGAAATTTTTCATAATTTGTAATAGTGATTTTCTGAGTCAAATCGACTTTCACATTTCAATTTATGAGATTTTCGAGTTCTCATTTTTCTAAATATAACTATTAAAGTATTGTCTTTCTGCACACAAAATTTTAGAAGTTTTCATCAATCCTCTGAGGACTTCTGAAATACCGTTTAAATAGTCTGTTTCGCCATTTTTTCTGTTTTTTAACCAAAATATCGGTCAATCGCCGACAGGAATATGAGAGTAATTGACTGTTGTGGCATAAAATGCAATTGACCGACATTTTGACAAAAAACAGAAAAAAGGGCAAAACAGGCTATTTAAATGATATTTCAGAGGTCCTCAGAGGATTGACGAAAACTCCTGAAATTTTGTGTGCAGAAGAATAATACTTTAATAGTTATATTTAGAAAAATGAGAAGTCGAAAATCTCACAAATTGCAATGTAAAAGTCAATTTGACTCAGAAAATCACTATTAAAAATTATGAAAAATTTCGTTCGTATTTTGATTATTTGTATAAGATAAAGTGGTCAGATCGAGCTGAAAATTTTAGAGAATACTAAACTCACTACCCCCTACAACAGATATAAAAAAATCAACGAATTCTGAGATGTCTTATCATCGGCAGTGTTCTTTAGTGACTGATTTTCTCAAAGATTTGCTCTTAAAAGTGCTTATCTTTCCTATTGAGTCGTTGTATTTATGAACGTGTTATAAAAATAAGTTCTCCACGATCCGACAGAAGAAAACAAGCTCTATCGTT
>CAJNOL010002309.1:0-41302 GCA_905250125.1 Rotaria sordida | reverse complement strand
TAAATCCTAGAATTCATGACCAGATGGACATATAAATATTGATGAAATTTTTTTTTTTTCAAGCACGTAACCTTACCCGTTATGTGATGACGATAATGATGAGAATTGAGTTTTGAACAGCTGTACGATTTTTTTTTTCGGTCTAAGTTATATATACGCATATGAAAAAGAGAGACGAGAAAAAGACAGTTGATACGATGCAGACACCATACGCGCGCGTGTGTGCAACTTAACTGTTGCTGTTTTTGCTTCCGACATTGAAAAGATGGGATGTGTGTGTGCGCAACTGTGCAACGTATCTATCTTTCTATCTGACATGTGTGTGCCTGTATGGACATTTGTATGGTACTGGTTTATGTTCGAATCAAAAAAAAAAAAAAGAAAAGAAAACGAGCTAACTTACCCAATATCGTTACAAGTGGACTATTGCTGATGCTTGATCGTGATATTATACATTGAAGGGATAGATATATGTAAACAGGATGATTTATCTGCTGTTACTATCGTTGCTTTTTCCTCTTCTCTTCCCCTCTCTCTCTCTCTCTCTCTCGTTTTTCTTCTGCTATTTGATTGGGACAGATAATGAGCGTCTCCATCGTTCTCTTTCTCTCTTGTTTCTATCATCACCAGAGGGAGATTTCATGCTCGATTGAAGACCAATTTCCTTTTTCTCTTTTTTGTCTTTATTCCATCAGGTGTTGCCGGTCTCTTGCTGTTTGTTTATATGAGAATCATCGTGCAAGCATTAACATGTAAATTGCCCATAGTATACAGCACCTGCAATAGCTTCTTGACATCATTCGACAACAAACGAAAGAAAAAAAAAAAAGAAAAGATAGATAGCTAGAAGAGATAAGAATGACATACAAGCGTATAACATATATTTTCAAAATAGAAAGAAGATACTTTTATTCACAATAAATTTACGTTGATAAAGAAACAAAAAAAAAAGACAAACCGCAATTATAAAATATCTATTTTTAGATATAAAAATTTGGCGTTTTCTTTTTTTTAAACAAAAATTCTGAATGAGTAAATTAGCAGATAATTTGAACACTATTCTCCAACGTATTAAAGAATTATCTGAATTGAATCAAACATCAGTTCGTTTAATAGCTATATCAAAAACAAAACCAGTTGAAGATATTATTGAACTTTATCACGCTGGTCAACGTTATTTTGGAGAGAATTATGTTGATGAATTAGAAAAAAAATCAAATGATAATTTAATTCTAACACAATGTTCAGATATACGTTGGCATTTTGTTGGTCATTTACAAAGTAATAAAATAAATCGTATATTAACACGTGTACCTAATCTTGATTGTATTCAAACAATTGATTCAATTGAATTAGCTGATCGTTTAAATAATAATCTTCAAAAACAATCAAAAATATTAAATATTCTTATACAAATAAATACAAGTAATGAACAACAAAAATCTGGTATTGAACAAAAAGATTTTTTATCTTTATATGAACATATTAAATTAAATTGTACACAATTAATATGTCAAGGTTTAATGACAATTGGTTCATTAGATAATGTTAATACAGAAGATGAGTCTGATTTTCAAGTATTAATTCAATGTCGAAAAGAATTATGTGATAAATATAATTTTTCAATAAATGATATAGAACTTTCTATGGGAATGTCAAATGATTATGAACGTGCTATTCAAGTTGGAAGTACTATTGTTCGTGTTGGTAGTTTGATATTTGGTGTTCGTCATTGATCTCTTTGTTTGATTATTTATTTAAAAAAAAAAAAAGAAAAAAAATAATTAAAGTTTTTTTTAATTCTTTTTTTGTTTTTATTTTAGATTATTTATGGAATTCAGTGATGCAGATCCAGCATTTCGAGCTCGATTTTTGGAGCCAAAATTCGAACCGGAATCATTTGTACAATCGATTGGTAAATTAAAAAAAACTTTTTTCTTTGGAAATTTTTATCTATCTTATTTGTTTGTTTTTTTAGCATCAAAATCGATTGGTAGTACAGATTTAATGAATATGAAACGACGTATGCATCTTATTTCTAGTGAAACTAAAACTGAATTGAAACAAAATGTTTATCGTAACCATACAAAATTTATTGAAACGGCTAAAGAAGTTTCATCACTTGAATCAGAAGTTTATCAATTACATTCATTATTAGCTGATGAAAAACAATTACTAAATACAGTGAAAGAATTATTAAATGTCGAAAATAAGGTGAGGGAAAAAAAATGAATACAAAAAACAAAAGTTATGATTCAAATTACCAATTTTGACAGAACAATATTTGGAGATCTTACGAATATGAACGAAGTCAAAATGAATTTGAACTCTAACTGATTTTAAATCTCTATGGATGTATTAAATATTTCCTCGAGAAATGAAAGATTATGGATTTATATAGATGTCTTTGATGTAGTCTAATTTTTTAAAGAATCTTTCAATTCGAAATAAATAAAAAACATTGTATTTCATGAAACACGATATAAAAGGAGCGCTAAAGTATAGAGTTAGATATTTGGATCTCCATCTACCACGGTCGCGACAGACACGTTAGAAGTAGCTCATCACAGACTGTGACAGATACCTTGGTAACATTCTCTTCTCTTCGTCAAAGACTGTGACACATGCCTCGATAGCAACACTCCTCCTTCTCCATCAAAAATCGTGACAGATACCTTGGCAACTCTCCTTCTTTTCCGTCACAGACCGTGACAGACGTTGTTGATATATAATCGCAGACCATATATCAATAATGTCTCATTATAATATATGAGCCACTTTCACATTACATTTCTGAAGGATTAAGTAAAAAGATGGTGGAGAAGCACGTCCCAAACTAGATAATATAAAACAATTTATCTGTGATTAGCAATAGCAGTTACATCATGTTTCACATTTTGAATTCTGCAAAGATTGTGCTAACAGCTTGTTTTTAAATGTAAATAATTAATTAACATTCTCTAGATGTTCTTCTTTTTTATACAATTATCTTATGTATAAACTATGCTATTTATGAAAGAACACGAAAAGCTTACACACAAAGATATGATAAAAATCATGTATATTTCTAAAAAGACTCATTGCTATTTTTCATATATTCTATAGTTTTATGTGAAAAAAAAGTTGATTCCTAAATCAACATATTCTCAGAAAAAAACAATGATTTTTCTTTAAATCCAACTGTCTATTTTATCAGATGAAACATTTCATCCTATACAGTTAATTAGACATATTGAATTAAATATATAATTGTGATAACATTTATTTCATAGTTGATTTTGAAAATTTTTAGACTGATTCAAATGATACATCAGATAATGATTTTTGGGAAACACTTTTACATCATTGTCAAAGTTTGGGTCTTGTTGCATCAAATTCTGAACGTCGTTTAATTCATAGTGGTAAATTACTTGAAGTTAAATTAGAGAATATATCAACAAAAAATCAAAATAAAGGAAATACACATACTAAACTACCAGCATCATTTGTTACACATCAATGTTATGGTCTTTTATTTACTGATTGTTTTATAATTGCTAAATCATCAAATATTCGTACAGCAACAGCATATGATGTTGATCAAGTTTTAAAATTACATCAAACATCAACTGGTATAAGTAATGATCGTAATACAGATCAACATAAACACATTCAACCATCAGCAATACAAATAATAAATGTTAAAGATGATGTAATACGTAATTCATTTTCAATAAAACATAATCTTGAAACATTAACTATGATGTGTGAAAATGCTCAAAGTAAAAAACATTGGCTTGAAATGTTTGAAAGTGCACTTTATCCTCGACAACGACGTGGTTCATTACTTTATACTGATTCAGGATTTTTATCATCATCAGCAGCACCATCATCATCATCATCATCATCAGCTAGTAATCGATCAACTGTTCAACAACAACAACAACAGCAAATATTTGAAGAAGAATTTTATTCGGAAGATTGGATAACAAATACACAAGAAAATTTAATTATTTTATTAGCTGAAAGAAATTTTGATGAAGCATTAGCATTAATTCTTCGTGCAAGAAAATATGCTCAAGAATTTCTTGTACAACATTCTCAACAAGCAGTACCATTTGTTGATGAATATATCAAAAGTGTACGAATGAAAGAACAAGAATTATGTAAATTAATTGAAAAAGAAATTCAAAATATTTGTGAACGAGGTTGTTCAACAAATTTATTAAAACATTATTATCATCATATACAAACACTTAAACAACTTGGTCATGTTCCCAAAGCTTGGTAAATTATTTTTTTTCTTTTAAGAAAAAGTCTTCTAGAACTTTATTAAAATATTTTCTACATACTTAGATCCTCAAATATGATATCTAATGCTATTGTGTAATCATTTTATTCTAAATGAATGCAGTTTAATATTCTTTCAAAGAATTAGTTCAGTTTGTTTATGTCTAGCAGTCAATATGAAGTAAAAAAATAATAACATAGTTTAACAATAAACATTTATTATAGTTGTTGTTAGAGATATGTAGGACCAAGTTTTTTTGGTTCCAGTCCCGGTTATAGTTTCAGTCAATCTAATCTAATCTAATCTAATCTCGGTCTTGTTCTAGAGAAAATTATTCCAGAATTGATTTGTATCACGTCTGTATAAATTATTCAATACTTGTTATTTATTTATTTAATCGACGATAAGCATTTTTTGTGTCATCTCTCTTGAATTATGTTTTTTGATTGATATGATTTATAAGATAATTCGCTTAAAATCATAGAATATTTAACTATAGTCTTCAGTTTCAATTGGAATAACTTTTTTCTCCTAGTCCTAGTCATGGTTTTGGCAATTTCTCTTTTCTGTAGTTTTGATCCTGCACATATCTAGTCATTATTCTGATCTTTTAATTTTCAAAATTTTGCATGAGTTTTATCTGTTATTTCAAAGTAGAAGATTTTTAAATAGTATTTATCTTCGAGTTCTTTGAGATGTAAATAATATTATAGTTCCATACAAAATAATTCGAAAAAAAGACTTAAGTTTTATAAACAAGTTTTTTTGTTAATTGTAATTTATTTTTAGTGATTTATTCATTACAATTCAATTATCTTTAATGAAAAGTACACTTAAACAAACAAAATTAGAAGAATTAAATGTTGTTTTTGTCGAAAATTTTGCTAATACATTTTTTACTCGTCTTGTTGATAGTTATTATGAATTTGTTCAAATTTTTAAAGATCAAAGATCGACATTTACAAAATTTATTGTATGGATGTCAACAGAAATAGAAAAATTAATAACAATCTTACATAATCAACAATATATCAGTACAAAAAATTTTAATTTTACCATGAAAAATATTGATATATTATTAACAAAAGCAAATGAATTTTCATCAAAATTGATTGATGTTAAATTTATGTTTGAAGAACAACTCGAACAATTATTAATACAAATAATAAGTACACAAAAAGATGTTATTATTGATACATTACGACAAAGACATCGTGATGAAAAATGGATACCAATTACATTACCAAGTCATGAACGTGTTGAACAGTTATATTTTGAATTTCATGAATTAGGTCTTGATAGTCAAAAATTTCTTCAACCATTCATAGCAATAAATAATGATATAATACAAATACATTTAGCACCCAGTACATTACAATTTGCTAAAGCTTATTTAACATTTTCACGTGATCTATTTAAAATTCATTATTCTTTAATTAATCAAACAATTGTTGAAGCTCTTGTAGAATTAATTAAATTACATTTAAAATATTATGAACGTGCACTACAAAAATTGCAAAATACGAATGAAAGACAATTAAAACTTTTTATTATGAAAAATGTTGAATTTTCTATAAATCATCTTTTTCATCATGTTGATACATTGTATAGACCAAAAATTGGACATTCAGTTAAATATTTTACAAAAGTCTATGAGAAAATGTCGAAACTCAAAGACATGGCTGCTTCATAAATATAATATTTATCATCCGTATTTTTTCTTTTTTGTATTTATTTAAATAAAGCAATAAATATTCATTCCGTAGTATACATATAAAAATTATCTTTTCTTCGAAGATTAATATCATTTACTTTATTATCCCACCATGCTTCGTTTTATTTAATGTCACTATATGCTTATGTTTTATTTTGCTAAATATCGTTTTCTTTTTTTTAATACTATGTTCATTAATGATGATTAATAGATAATAATAAAATTTGTTACACAAAAAGAGCTTTTTATCGAAAAAAAAACAAACAAATTCAGGAAGGAACAAACAATAAGTGGAAAAAAATGCACACAAACGACGTAATCCGGTCCAACTGCCAAGACATATGCAAAAGCAAATAAGAAAAACAACGCTTGTAAAAACATAATGTTTTGTGTTATGGTAGTGGGCATACTTATGTAAAAGAAGTAAAAGCTATATTTGTTGAGCAATATACAGAGAATGACGTCATTTTGAGCAACGAATATGATTGTTAAAATAAATAAACAAAGTAATTACAATTGATCATCTATTTATTTATTAGTGAAACCTTGTTTCTAAAGGGGTACAATGTACTTTTGTAATTTTAATCAATTTGACCTATGTTAAGCAAATGGCAGTTAGTTGAAGTTACTTAGACCAACTTGAAGCCAATTCGAAATAAGTTAAAATATTTCTATTTCATTGTTCTTTACTACCAAAATTTAGTATTTATAGATGATTCTCTGACAGTTTTGTTTTCATGTATTCACCTGCAAGTTACGTTTTCTCGTATTTATATGGAGAGTGCGGGTGCACGTGTAAAACAATATAGTTTTCGTTGTATGAGCAATGATAGTCTTTAAAATGTGAGCAGCTAAGAATAGTATTTAAAAACTGAAACTACTGTATTTTATTTCTTATTCTCTAAAATGATTATCATCTTCAATATATATTGTGAAGAAATTTAGATAACGCTTCCTATTAGAATAATCACGTATATTTTATTTAAACACGAAATAACTATATCAAGTTATTCTCGATTCATTCTTATATGTCCATCACTACTTTTATCAGTACATAGATTGTTCTTCGTAATGATATCGACAAACGTGAGACGAGAAACGTAAGAATAAAGAAATCAAGGCAACAAGAGGAAAGATAAGAGAAGATGAAACCATTTTTTCCTTACAAGTTAAAGATAAAGAGAAATGCTTTATACATCATTTAGAAGGGTAAAGTGAATGGTGGCTCATTGATGTCTAACGTGAGCGTACTCCATTTAAGACATGAATGTGACTAATAGTTTTAATTAGTCTCAACTCATATAGAAAAATGAGAGTAATAATCAGATTTAAATAGATTAAAAAATTATTATACTCGATTAAGAATTGTGGAAAAAATATCGATTTTAATTGTTTTTTCTTCGTGATAAATGAAAACATTTTTAACCAATTTTCTTTCGATTGCATCAATTATAATCAATTTTTTTCATCGAGTTTTAATCAATTATAATCGAAATTAATCAGGATAGTCAATGAAGTTTTGATTTTTTCGACTCACTCTGGTTATAATCGGTTACAAAATGATTAAAAATAGATTAAAAGTATATTATTTTAATCTGATTTTTATGCTAATTTTTTTTTTTACATAGAAAGTCTTGGGTAATGTTGGAAATTGTGTTAGATAGTAACTATAACTAAACTGTTTCTCAGTAAGGTCCAACATTATAAATATGACCAAAAGTTGTAACTTTAGTTGAAACTTATAACAATTTCAACATTCGATCAACGTACTCTATTATGAAACTTTCAAGGACACACTAAATATATGTTCAATACAAATGATTGTAATTTCCACATTTTGTTCGTAGTTGTTAACATAAAAAAGCTGTTAGTGCAATCTCTGCAGAATCAAAATGTGAAACACGATGTAGCTACTCTTGGTAATTACAGGGAATTGCTGTAATCTATCTCTTTCGCGACACATTCCAAAACTATCCTTTTACTTATTCCTCCAGAAGTGGAATCAGGAAATGATTCGTGTACTATATTAAGACTATATTGATTTACGGTCTTTGATCGTATATCAAAAACGTCTTGCACCATCAGTGGTAAGACCGCACGTCATTTGTCACGGTCTGTGATAGGATTCCAGGTTGTCTTAATAATTATTTTTCAAAAAGTCAATAATTAATTAGTGATTAATTAGCTATTGATTAAATATTAGTTAGTTATTAATTAAAATGTTTGTCACAGTCTGTGGAAGCGGGAAGAGTACGTTCAAATTTCTACCCTATCTACTTCAACACTCCTTTTAGATCGTGTTTTACAAAAAACTTAATGCTGCAAGTAAAGAATGCATCGCTTCATTCACAGGCAACGAATAACTACGAGAAAACGCAACTTACAAACGAATACATGTATAAATCTATCAGAGAATAATCTATAAACAGTAAGTTTTTGAAGTAAGAAACAATGAAATACAACTATTTTAAATTAACAATGTCAGTTAAATCAAAATAATTACTGTTTCAACTTAATTAAATCTACTCAAAAAATTCAAAAAGTTAATCAAGTTAAAATAGTTCATAGTTATAACTACAGTTGATAGTTATCATCCAAGTTATAATCACTTTAGCTTTTTGCTGTCTTTCTCAACTATCAACTTTTTAAAAAAAAAACAGCTTTAACTATCACACTGATGTGAAGACATAGTTGAATAGAATTCTTTGATAAAATTTTTCTTATAAAATATGAGGAATAATAGGCTTAACATTATTAAACAACATTTTGTCACATCAGACAATACAAAAAGATAGATGCCATCAATTATCTCTCAAATGCAGTATATTTTACAATTAGAAATTTTATTTTTTTTCTACTAATAAACAGAACATTATACAGTGTAACCCAAGGATCATTACTATACGATGAATATCATTGTAGATAGTGAAACTAGAGCATTGTCCTTCTTCGTTTTGTTAACATATCAATTCAATTACAGTTTATGAAATTACAGGTATTTACAAAAAAAAATAAAATAGCAAGAAAAATATCGCCAGAAATAGAAAATTTCATGTTTATTGCTCAGAAGATGACGATTGATTGTCAGTTGGTAGAATTAGCCGTTCAGATCGTACTTCAAATTTGAGATTAACATCAGTTTTTGTTTCATTATCATTATCTGGATCATCAATGATTGTATAATTTGACATTATAGATTCTTGGATAGATTTTTCATGACAACGGTCACATAAACGATGTTGAGAACTTAAAGCACATAAATTCTTTTTTTAGAAGTAGAAAAAAAAAAGAAATATATACAAACTTTGGTGTCGGACCTTCTTCCCAATGATTTGAACAATAGTAACAAAATATCTGATGACAATGACGACAACGATACTAGAAGAAATAAATTTTTATAAAAGAGAATCAATTGAAGAATGTTTATTGACATACTTTCTTCAAAGTCCATCCAAATTGTGTTTCACATTTTGTACATTTATGAACATCGTCTTCATGCATCCATTGCTTTGATTGTTCTTCCTCCAGTTTAACTTCATATGAATAGATTGAATTAAATAGATCAGCTTTTTCACTAAAATCGAAATCGAAATTTAAAAAATTAAAATAGATTATAGATATTTTTGTACCGAACAGCTTTAATTAATCTACGTTTCATTTCTTCAAAATCTAGTGTTTTTTCTTGTAAAGAAGCTTCAAGTTGTTCTTGAATTTTATTAAGTTCTGCCTACAAGAATAACATATGATATGAAAATTCTTTTCCATTTTATCCCTACCCGTTCTTTTTCAAATTGTATTCGTTCATCGTTAAGCATTTTTGTGGTCTAAAATCAAAGTTAACTATTAACAATAAACGATGAAATCAAATTTTTTTTTTTTTACTTTTTCAAATTTCTTTGTCAAATGTTCAATTTGTTTTTCTCGTTCAATTGAACGAATCGAATGTTGTTCTTGCTATAAGATAAAAATTATTAAATTATTTTGAAAAAGAAAATAAAACACATACAATAGATTTCAGATTGTTGATTTGTTCATCAAACTTACGTTGTAACTCATTGAAAACCATATCTTTCGTTTCTAGTAAAGCTCGATATTTGGCTATTTCATGTTCATGTTCTTTAAGTTTCTAAAATATAAACAAATTTTATGAAGATTTTAATTAAAACTATTCTTATAAAAAATTAATGGGTAGAAAGGTTGAATTTTAAAAGCAAGAAAAATTTATAAATTTAATTAGGATGAGTTTATATTATTCGAATAAAAACTAAATTATATTAGACAGAAGGAAAAGATGAATAAGAAAAAATTCTATATTTTCATCAATGATATTTTGATTTTTAGATTTAATGTTACTGAAAATTATATTTGATTTCGTTCTACTAACAAAGTTGATAAATGCTTTGAATTTTTCTGTTAATTTAGAATTGTTTTCTTTTTTTATGAATAGAAATTTCTTCTCTTACATTTTCTATTGTTGAATGTTGAATCATAAAAGTCGAAAGTTGAAAATTAAGATTATTAACTTCATGTTGTAATACATCTCTTTGAGATTTTATTTTTTCGGTTTCACTTATCAATATACTTTCATCGATTAATTTTTTATTATCGATTGTTTGAGTTATCTGATCATGTTTATCTATTGAACATTGAGTTTCAACATTATTCATATGTAACTTATCATGTTTAGACTGTAATTGAAGTTCTAATTGTTGATAGCTATAAAAAGAAAATTTCAATTAAAATGAAAATTCTAAACAAAAATAATTAATTACCGATCTTTCCAATAATCTAAATTATTTTCTGGATATTCATCAATAGATGAAATTGAATAAGCTGAACTATCATCATTTATAGATATTTCAAGATTCTAAAATAAAATATATATATCTTGTTTAATTAAATATTATAATATTTTACTTGAAATGATGATGGAGTTATAGGAGAAGATGAAATCATCAATTGTGAAGGAAGACTGTCCTAAAATAGAATTTTATTTTCAAAACAAAAAAATAAAAGAAAGAAATTTTTATTTTATACCATTGATAAGAAACTAGATATACTATCTGTACGTAATCGTGATATGACGTCAGGTGAAAATTTTGAATGACAATCAATTGATCTATACAAAATAATCTTTAGAAAATTTTGACAAAAATAAAAAAAACATTATATTACTCTGCTGTAGGCCAACAAACATCAAGTTGATAAGATAAAGTTGAAAGAAGATCAAATTGAACATCATTTAATTGATATAGTGCTTGAATAATACGATTCATATAGATTGATTTTGTCCAAAAACATTCATCATTATAAAATTGTCTGAAATAAAAAAATTTTTGTATTATTTGTTTTGTTTTTTTTTATATTTTAAATTAGCTTTACTTCACAAGTTTAGTCATCATAAAACTTTGTTGTATAACATCACCTAAACGATGATTTTGTAAACAAAAACGAAGAAATAAACGACCACGACCAATAGAAGTTTTTACATCTTGTGTATTAAGAACATATAATACTGTATCATATAAACCTTTACTTTCTTTAAGTGCTAGGACAAAAAAATTCCAATAATTTCGTTTATTATTTAGTAATGATCTTCGGTCTACAAATAATTATTTTAATCATAAGAAAAATTTCAAATAATCTTTTCATTTATACTTTTTAAATCAATTTGTAACAATTGTTCAAGATGTTGAAAAAATATTTGTAAATGCGTATTTGTATCATCAATAGGTGTTGTTTGTGAACGATCAATATCATTATTGGATATTGTAAATTCAGAATAAATTGTATTTGCTTTATCTAATATTATATACTATATATTTTGTTGAGATATCTTTATTTTATTTAAATTACCTTCGATTACTTGAATCGATCGTAATATAGAAGTTAATTTACGAGTATCTTGTACTGACATTTTAAGTAAATCACAGATAAAAAACAACTCATGTGCTTTAATGTTGACTCATTATGTGCCTTGATCGCTTCTCATTGGTGATCAATGTTATCAATAAGAGGAAGTATGAGGTCACTACTGATGCGGATGAATACTGTATGCACACAATAGAATAAGACACATGTTACTATTAGATGAGAAGAATTATCATTACGTTACTAAGTAACTAATAACGGACAAATTCTCATACATAAGCAAAAGAAAAACGGTCACTCTTCATCACCGTAGCGATAGTTCGTTACTTTTAAATAACATTATACTATTACATAATGGTTTTGCTTATTAAAAACAGAGTCTATATTATTAAGAATAAATTCTATTTTTTTAACTTTCTAGCTACAATTATATTTACGAACATCTTTACATTTTAATTATAGCGCCCTCACTCTCATATAGTACTGTGTGCGTATAAATCACACCAATCAATATGAAAACGTGATAAAGGTAAAGGTGTGCCGATATTTATCATGGGATTCAATGCTGATTTGAGTATGTCTGTCGAGTTTAAAGATTTATTCATATTTTAGAACTATCCTAATTCTTTATAAAGTTCAACGAATATTTTGAAAATTTTGTATTCGAGAATGGATATTTCTGATACACACATCTTTCACCATCACACATTGCTATGCCAATCAATGCGTTCATAGAATGCGTATAATCCGAAGAAGAATCGAAGAATGCTTTTGAGTAGAGTTTTTAACAAAGTGTTTTTTTATTGTGTTTATATAAGTCTTAATAGATACGCAAAACGCTAAATAGACCTTGAGTATGAGCTAAAGTTTTTATTATATACCTTAAACAAATGGTAATGAAAGCATAGAGTAGTTCGTCACAGTTCATTGAACATTTATCTTCATTATTAATCTTTCTTATTTATTTTTTTTTTCGATCGCCACATCCAACATACAAAAAAAAAACCTATGGGAAATTCAAAAAGTACTCGGAAATTTTTGGAATTGAGACGTTTAGAAGAAATTACTGGTATACCTCGACAGCAATTTTCAAACTTGCATGACGAGTTTAAACGTAAAAGTGCTGATGAAAATGAAGTTCTTGTGGATAGAAGTGATTGTCGTCATTTTATTAATCAAGTAGGTGTTGGTGCTTATAATCAAAAACTAGTGGATAATGCTTTTGGATTTTTCTTATATGATGGTAAAATGACTACTGAACAACTTTTTTCTTGTGTGGTTATGTTAAGTGAAACAATGGATGGTATTGAACGGCTTACTTATATTATTGATACACATAACCCTAAAGGTGCTGATGAAAATATGATTACACGTAGATATGGTAGAAAGATTTTGAAACATATTAATGAATTTTTTGATATTAAAAAAACTGCTCCACCAGCACAAGTTTGGATTCAAATGTGTGGTGGAACTGACAAAGAAGAATTAACACGAGATCAATTCATAAAATATGTTAGTACAACAGCTCCATACCGCGACTTTTTAGTTTGAGAAAAACTAAAATTTATTTTCTATGCTAGTTTTTTTTTATACTACATTTTGATGAAATAAACATATCTGAACATCGAATTATATGAAAATCTTGTGTTTTGTTTTCTTGTGTTTATATCTTCATTTTACAGAGAAGCACGACATCTATCAAGAACTTATTATTATTCCGCATAATACCAACAATATTTATTGGTACAAATATCAAACGAATCTTTGAGTTACTATATCTACCAGCATACTTTAGTGAATTTCTATTCAAGATTTTTATTTTTAAATAGTTTTCTATATTTTGTTGTCTTTGTAATACATGGCATCAGGTGATGGTGAACAATATGATGATAATTCATCAGGTTTTTTCTCTGATGACCTTGATCAACATGATACAGAACGTGATTTATATGCTATATTACATATTAATAAAGATGTATGAAATTATTTTTGAATCAATAGTTATTTATTGAATATTATATTTTATTTTTAGGCAGATGCTACAACAATTCAACAAGCTTATCGTCGATTAACTCTTCTTTATCATCCTGATAAACATATAGATCCTCGAAATAAACAATTAGCCATGGATTTATTTATTCAAGTTAAAAAAGCTTATGATATTTTAAATGATCCACAAAAACGTGCTATTTATGATGTTGTCGGTATGAAAGGTTTAAAAGCTGAAGGATGGGAGGTAAAAAATCAAATTTTATCATGATGATAATTTCATGATCATTGGATATTTATAGATTGTAAGTCGAACAAAAACAGCTCGTGAAATTCTTGATGAATATGAACGACTAGCACGAGAACGTGAAGAAAGACGTTTTAATCAAATAACTAATCCAAATGTAAATAAATTAAAATCATTTTCAATATCATTTAATTTTATATTTTTAGGGTTCAGTACAAATGTCGATAAATTTAACTGATATATTCGATCAAATGAATTCATCTGATGAGAATAGGTAATTTCAAATAAAGAAAAAAAAATAAGAATCGAGTTTGAATTCTCTTTTTTTTTCTATTAGTGATTTTTCACCAGTCATTGAAATGACTGAATTTACAGTTGCACAAAGTATTGATATACCATTAACAAGTCAAGATACAGCAACAGTAACTGCTGTAGCAACAACACATAATGGACGTGGTTCAGGATCTTTCACAACATCATTTCGTCGTGTTCTTGCTGATCTATCTTGGTTTCGTGTATGCTTTTCTTATTATTTCTTTATTTTTCGTTTTCTTTTTTTTAATAATAAAAAAATCTTAGATTGATTTAAGTTTTGGTCAACATAATCTAGCAGCATTTCGTTATTTTCGTCGTCTTACACAGAAACTGTAGGTAGAAAAAGTTTCATATATGAAATAATTTTGACGTGATTCTTTCGTCAGTTTAGCCAAGCAAGTATAGCAGCTACATTTGGCCTTGTTGATGGTGGTTCAGCTATAGCAACACCCGGTTTTATATTTTCTATTACTTATCAATTAAGTCATCATTTAACAAGTAGTCTTGAATGGAAAACAGGTGTTGATTCGTGTATGAAAAGTGGTCTTCATTATGATAATCAAACAGTAGCTGTATCAACTGCTATTCAAGTAAATATTCTTAATAAACAAATCGAACAAATGATATATTGAATAGATTCTAGCTCGGATTTGTTAATACATATGGAGTCATCGATGGATTATATCGATTCCCTAATATTTGCAACATACGATGTAGTCTGAAGTATGAAGATAGATGGTTTATATTTGGTTTTTTTTTATTTCATTTCTTTTTCTTAAAGATTGTTTATATTTGGACCATGGTTAGAATATGGTATTGATCGTCAATTAACAAAATATACACATGGTTCAGCATCAGTAGCCATTAGTTCAAGAATGGGTGTATTATTAAAATTAAAGTATGTTCATAGAAATTCAATCTGAGGACAAAAAATGAAATGTTTTAAAAAGTTTTATTCCATGTTAAATTATATCATACAAGGTGTTCGAAAGTAAGTTCTGGTAGAATTAGTCATATAGCACTTATTTATGATGTACACAGATCGATGAAAATAGTCAATGGTTGTCACATGTACATTGAAGCCGGTTGTTGATGAAAATCAGCAATTTTTATCTACCTATCTCATCAATGACCAGACTAGTTTTCGTATGGTTCGATAACATTTTTTAAAGCGCTGCAAAATGGTATGAAAACATCGATGAAAAAACACTGACTATATAAAGAAATTTCAAGGACACCACTTTTGAAACAAGATTTTGAGTCTTATTTTTTTACTGATATTCAGTAGATTTCGATAAGAAAATTACGAATTGGATGAAAACTAATATGATATTCTGAGTCAATGTCTCAAACTAAGTAGACTTACATATATTTGGAATATTTTCGGACACTTTGTTTTTTTTTTGTCGAAAACTACATCTTTAGTCCACATCAGAGTTACGTTCAAAAATGAATTTCATGAAAACTCTGTTTCTATTGTTTATTCATCTGCTTGTTGAAGTTCTATTATTGTTATATTACCTTAGAACGTGATTCCTATTGTCAATATAACTTTTCGATGAAAAAACAACATTTCCGAAAATACTTGAAATACACGTAAACCTATTCAAGTTGGAATGCTGACTCAGAATATTATATTAGTTTTCACATAAATCGGAATTTACTTATCGAAATCTACTGAATACCAGTAAAAAAAAGTTCAAAATCTTGTCTCTAGAACATTATCCTTAGAATTTCTTCGTGTGACCTCTGTTTTTTTCTCTCTATGTTTTTATACCATTTTGAAGCATCTGAGAAAAGTGCTTTCGAGCCATATGAAAATTACCCTGGTTGCTTATGAAATCTATAGATAAAACATGCTGATTGTCATCAAAAATGGCGTTTAATGATATGTGACAACCGTTGAATATTCCAATCGACCTATGAAGAGCACAAATAAGTGCTATATGACTAATTATATCAGAGCTCACTGTCGGACATCTTATGTGATAGTTTGACATAGAAGAAATTAAATTTTTCCAGGGAGAGGAGCAATTTTTAATAGCTATCCATTCTTCTTTAGTATGAATCAATGAGATAAATTCATTTAGATTCACTCGTGGCAGTCAAACATTTACATTTCCATTACAACTTTCTCAAGATATTTTACCAAGTGCTATATTCTATGCTACAATTGCACCAACTCTTGGTTATTTTATACTTGATCGTCTTATTATTCGACCATTTGCTCGATCTGAACAAGAACAGTAAAAATCGACATATATGTAATTTTCATTTGTTAAATATTTTGTTTTTTTTTTTAGTGAACAAAAGAAACGTGAAGATGAAGCACGTGAAAAACAAACTGAACGAAGACGAGAAGCAATGAATGCTCAAGAAGTACTTCGATCAGTTGTTGAACAAATCAAAGATAAAGAAGGTCCACAAGGTTTAATTATACTTGAAGCACGTTATGGTCAATTAAACTTAACAACAACACATGAAAATTCAATTAAAATTATTGATGTTACTGTACCATTACAAGCACTTGTAAAAGATTCAACATTAAGAGTAGGAACAACAGTATCAAAATCAAATTTGACCGGTTTTTATGATCCATGTATAGGTGAAGAAAAATCTTTATCTATTAAATATTCACTTCGATCACAAATACATACTGTTCTATATAAAGATACTGATCCTGTTATTTTACCTAATCGAGGTAATGAAATTTATTTATTTTAATCGATCAGAATTTAATAGTTTGTTTCTTTTTTTCTTTTTATCATTGTAGATCATTTAGTAAGCTGAAAATTTTTATTCATCAAAATTAGTTATTCACTTAGGTTAAATTCTGCTTTCTGTTTTTTTGTTTTTTGTTGATTTTGGTTCTCTTTTTCAATAAAAACGATTTACTTTCTCCTTATTTATTATCTTTTTGAAATTGAATGAAATTATTCATAACGAATATTCATTTTATTTTCTCAATATACTGCATATATTTGTTATACAAATGGATAAAGCAAGCAAGACTTACAAGGGAGCATTTCCAACTATCACATTGCTTTTGAGTCGAGCGTATGCGCATCATATAGGCTCTAATGATTTATAAATACTCTGAAAAAAGTTTGTACTACTTGCTTATTACTGCCAAGATATTGCATTTTTACTGTATGTTTAAGAAAAAAAGCCGTGGTCCTCCTCAGGAACACTAGAAAAACTGAGTTTCGAATTTCGACTCGAAACTTTGCATAGAGATAGGCCTCAATGAAAATCATTTATTGTCAAAGTTTCAGATCTTTCCGTTGTTCCTATCCTAAGATACAGCTATGATAAAATAGCTTATATACACCAGCAGATTCTAATGTTCTTATTTCAGACTAGAAGCAATTAAAAGATCTAAAACTTTCACAATAAATTATTCTTATTGACACATGTTTCTGTACAAAGTTTCAAGTTGAAATTCGAAACTCAGTTTTTTCTAATGTTTCTGAGAAGAACCACGGCCTTTTGATTATACATAAAGTAAAAATGCAATATCTCGGCAGTAATAAGCGAGCGGCACGAACTTTTTTCAGAATATTCATAGGTCATTAGGGCCTACATGATGCGCATATGCTCAGCTCAAAAGCAATGTGATAGTTAGGAATGTTCTCTCGTGAGTTCTATCATAATTCTGAATGCTATTGAAGAAAAAGCATTTCAAACAGGCGAAACACTTCCTGACGATACATTTTTATTAGTAATATAAAATGCATCGACTTTTTCTCCTGTCATTAATCTAGAAGGCTCAGAATGCATTTAGTCTGCTCAACTATCAGTTTCGTAAAAGCGTTTCGAGATCTTTTTAATATCATCTTCATTTATCGTTTCTGTGTCAAATTCGACTATTAATAAAAACTGTTTCGATTCTAATGTTTATAGGCATAAACATTTGATCGGAACTATGTTGAATAAAATTTAAAAGTACATGGAATGAGATTATAGAAAATTTATGCAACCTACTTAAACTATTCAAGAACTATTCACATTTTTTATCCTGAGAGATACTTTTGAAATACTCTGTAGAACAAGACATTCATATATTATAAAATTAATAAACAAGATTTATGAAGAAGAATTAATTTCGATATGATAGAACTTGAGATTATTTTTTCAAAGCTGAGGTTTTTTTTTCTGAGTCTTTTCTGATTGATAAAATTTTTATATTATCAATTCTTAGATTGACAAAGTTTGTATGAAATAGATAGCTATTGAATACTATTAATAAATACTTGATAAGACAATTAAAAAACAAAAAAAAAAAAAATTTATCTTCTGTTTTTTCGATTAGTTCTTCACATTGTTTTTCTATTTTACGTATCAATAGACATAAGTTCATTTTGTTGACAATCAAAAAGATATAAAAACAAAGATAACTTATTATTTATTTATTTATTTTTCTTTCTTTTCAATTGATAACAATGATTATCAATTAATATAAATTCAAATTTCATATAAACCGATTTCTGAAACATGAACATCAGTAAATACTCGTCTATAACTCATTAGTTCAATTTAATTGAAACAAATGAATAAATAATTTCAATTCGATACAGAAAAAAAAAAACCTATTAATGAATACATTTAACAATCATCAGTTACAGTATAAATTTTCCATTGAATTCCAAATAAACATCATTCGAAATCATTTATACAATATATTTTAATTTTCATTCAACTGTCATATTTGTCTCGACACATTCTTCATTTATTAATAAATTTTCACATAATATATAATCATACATAGAAATATATAAAAATCTTCTCATCTTATCTTGAACAAGCAGTTAGGTTCTATTCTTAGACATCTCAATATAAGACAATGTTCCTTTTTTCTAATCTTTTAAATAAGCAATTAAAATCTCGTTGTTTCTTTTCTCAAATAATTATGACGAATTTTCAAGAGAAAATATAAAACAAAAAAAAAAGACACCTCATAGTGTGACATTCCTAATCGATTTTTTTTTCCTTCAAATTGGATAATTACATATAAGAATGATTCGAATATAATAAATTGCTTACATAATATATATGTATATAGATAGAATCTGCTCTTTAACTAAATTTGTTTTTATCGAGAAAGATATGCATCAATTCTTCTTAGTAAATCATATAACTTTTACTGTCAATATTTTTACTTCACAGATGTTCATGTGAAATTCACACCTGTATATTGATACAAACATATAATAAAAATTTCAATATGATTATAAACTTATTTTCTCATCTTTTTTTTTTCAACAAAAATAAAAACAAAACACATGTTCATCAATACAGATGGTCAATAATTACACCATCTTAATGATATAATGATCTTTAAAATACTATCCACCTGCATATCTAAACATGCTTAAAGGTAATCAAATTCATCTCGACATATACAAAATAAACAAACAGATGTATATGAAAATAAAAAATAAAAGAATCTTTTTTTTTTCTATTGACTTTTGATTTATACAATAATAACTATGCAATCGAATGTTCATGCGTGACATAATCATCAAAAAATTTTAAAAAAAGAAAATTTTAACGCATCTTCGACAAAATCATCACATTCAAACCTGCTGTGTCAATTGCATTGCAGGAGACTTTTTTTTTTTTTGCTTTTGCTTTTTCTATATCCAATTATAACTGCAATTCACGCTTTCAATCATTGAATGAAGAGAAAGATCATCATTCTATTACATAGAATAACAATATGTAATCTCTTGTGTTGCTCATTCAATTAGAAATGGATAAGATGATAATTTGAATTTATCCCAAAAGATTTTAATATACATACATAAAAGATTAGATCATTGATTTCTTTTCCTTTTTTTCACTAAGATTAAGATATAGAAGAAAGTTTTCTATTATCATTAGAAAATTCATTCAGCAGGTGTTCCTGTCATATCAATTGAATTCTATGATTTGAACAAGTTTGTTTGAATGAAAGAAGTCATTCACTAGTTATGAAATTAATGTTCTTCAATAGACAAATACTTGAATGAAGTAATTTCAATCTAAGTAGAAAAACAGATGATTGAATAATATTTTCAAGACAATGTGATGGTTGTTTCTCAACCATGAACAAATCGAGTATTATGATAATCCCATGAAATCATATTTTGTTTGATAGAAAAGATTTGGTTATATTTCATCGATATTTTTTTATTCAATAGTTACTAAGATAGTGACAACAAAAATATTAATGTAAGTTTTTACCAATTGTTTAATTCATAAATCTTAATGCGAGAACAGCTGGGATTGGTTCGCATCCCTTCAATTTTTATGTCATGTCTACGGAAATCTCGAACTGTTATCGAAAAACTGTCTATCAAGTTTTATAAAGTAATTTTTCTCAATCACTTCGTACCAAACAGACTGCCTCCGACTGTATGTCAAATTTTTAGTCCTTTCCACTTCAAAAAATCATCGAGAACCCTAGTTTTATGAATCTTATTAAATATTCATCTAATGACAAACAGTCTTATTTACATATCGTCGTCAAATTATGTCATCGTAGCCATGATGAATGCATAATCTTTTTTTTAATTCATTAATCATATTATTTACAAGTCTCGATTGAAAGTGACAATATATATATATATTCAATCGGTCGTGCTAGCCTTCCAATCCAAGTGTGTGTTGGAGTAGCGAAGCTCAAAACCAGTTAATAGAAAACTTTTTTTTTCTGGACTTTCTACTAATGATAACACTCGTTTTAAAAATATCGTATAGTATCATTACTGTTTTGTTTTATTTCTTTCTCTTCAAAACAAGATTTCTTTAATAAATTATGTCGATGAAATAGAAAGATATCAATAGAAAAAAACATCTTTTTTTTTTTCTTCTATTTTATTCAATTAATGAGGTTTACGTCACATATGAATGAACATTGATCAAATCAAAGAGATAATTTTCATTCGATCATCATCATCATCATTATAAATATTATCTTCTCATAATACATTTTTTTTTTTGCTTATATCTTTGAACTTATATTTTTAAACCTTAAGGAAAAATTTCCGGATAAACATGAAAAATTAGAAAAAGAAAAATCGTTGTTACTTTGATAAGATGATATTTCTTTCTTCTCTCTCATATCACAATATTTAAAAGAAACAAGTAGCTTGTTCATTTGATCAATCAAACGAATTCATAGTGTGAATTTCAAAAAGAAAAAAACAAAAGAACTTTTATCGATAAGATTAAATCGAATTCTTGGAAATTAGCCAGAATATCATTTTAACATCCTTATTGGTTGCATGTTAGAGATTCATGCAATAATATATATATATATATATATCGAGAGAGAGAGAAAAAAAAAACAAAATAGAAAACGAGAGAGAAAAACATACATGCATTAGATATTCGTCGTTCGAAAAAAAAAAAGAGGAACAAATATATAGAGGAAACGACGACAAATATAGACGAAGTAGTGTGTATGTGTATGTTCGTATAATTCTTATTGTCTTGATATTAGTGCCTTGATATTTCACTACAATTATGTATATTCATTCAACAAATCAACATTCATCTTGTTGTATGCATAATATGATTACATCAATTGTTATTGATAAATATTCATTATCTGTAAGTTATTAAAAATCTTTTGAAAAAGAAAAAAAAAAAATATTAAAAACAACTTTGTTTTTATTTTAATAGAATATTTCATCAACAAAAATTTATTCAAAAGTTGTTGGTGGTCCCGTTTTACATACAAATTCACAACCTATAACAACACATACAACAACAACAACAACAACAACAACAACAGCAGATAATAATAATAATAGTAAAACATTATCACAACGTTATAAAACTGAATTATGTCGTTCATATCATGAAACTGGTCTATGCAAATATGGTGAAAAATGTCAATTTGCTCATGGTTATAATGAAATACGTTCGTTAAATCGACATCCAAAGTATAAAACAATACTTTGTCGTACATATCACTGTACTGGATATTGTAAGAAATTTAAAAGAATTTCTTTTCTTTTTTTTTTTTTTTTTTTTCAAAATAAAAATCTAATCATGGCTTTGTTGTTTTTTGATCATAGGTCCATATGGTCCACGATGTCATTTTTTACATGATGAATATCCAGATAATATACCATGTAATTCTATATCAACATCATCAATTTCACCATCATCATCATTCGGTAGTGATATTCGTTCATCAGTATCATCATCACGTTCAATTTCACCAATGGATTCACCAATAATAAATTCTGATAATTATTTATTTCTTCCTTCGTTTTTATTAAACAAGTAAGAATAAAAAAAAAATAAAATTTTCCAACATATTAATGTAAAATCGTACATAAAAATGAACTTATTTTTCTATTTATATATACATATATTATATATATATATATTACGTCTGTTGTGTGTATGTATAGCTCATATGTGATTTGTTTCTTGTTATTAATTATTATGATTATTTTTTTCTTTCTTTCTTTCTTTCTTTATTTGTCTTCTAAAACTAAAATATCCGTACAACACACATACTCATATATCTAAATAGAAATGCGCATTGGTATGTGCAAGATAAAATGAACTTTTTCTTTTATATATATATTTTTTTTCCTATCATTTTTTGTTATATTTCACATACATTGCTGTATTGTTTGATGATTTGAAAATTTCTTTATTTAAAAAGAAAAACTTAAATACATTCGAAAATTTCTTGAAATGCATCATTAGATTAATATATGATTAAAGAATCTTTGTTTTTTTTTTTTTTTTTTCTATATTCTATGAATTGCATGTCTTGTCAATGAAGTGGAAACAAAAATGACTGTTTTACATAATAATGATCGATGAATGAAAACTAATGATATTCTTATTTGATTAGACTAAACAATTCAAACGATTTGAATATGACTTGCCGAAGGAAAAGATTAGAATATTTGAAATATATATACAAATGTGATATAATCTATTATTATTTATGTACATATAATAGAAAATAGTTCTGATTTTTTTTTTATATAATTAAAAATTAAGAAAAGCAAAAAAAAGATTTTATATGCATAAACTTAAATGTTTTATTTTTATATCTATAAAATACTTTAATTCTACCATTCTCATGCGGATATTGTTTGAATACAACGGTTGGATACTATCGCTACAATATAGATTATATTGAACAGCAACAAAACATATCTTCGAAGCATTTGAAGTCTATAGGAATCACAAGTGGATGGATTAAGATTAAGATTTGAACAAAACTGTTTTGTATTCTTCTAGATTTTGAACGTTTTTTTTTTCTATGATTAAATTTGATGATTTGATATTACATTTTAATGTGTTTGATTTGCCTTTAGAAAAGAATGCTACTTTTCGGATAGAATGTTATATTCATTGATGCGTTAAGTTGTTTGTAATTTAAACTTGTCAAGTATCATTCTTATGCATCAAACAAATACAAATATGTTTTTGATTAAAACCGTATGTTGATAGTACTCTCTCGACCATAAATAGTCTATATACAGTAGCTTGTATGTGTGCTGTTTCACAACTGTCTGTTTTGTTGTCTTTTCTATCTATCATCATCTCGAGTTTCCTAACATAACAATACACAGGAGAGGATATATATGATGTGCACTTGAAGATGAAGAAGAAAAAAAGCTTATTCAAGTATGTGAAAAAAGAAGAAGCATCACATCTTAATGTGTATATACACTTGCTGAATTTTTTTGCTCTATTTGTTGGACAAATGATGTTGTCAATATAAAGAAACACAAAACAAAATGAGCTATTTATATATGAACGTCTTTTTCTTTATTTCTCATCGCTACGCATCATGAATGTCTCATCTTTTTCGCACCATGCGCAAAGCATCGTGCTGTGAAGAAAATATTTTTTGGCATTCTGTCACGCAGCAGTGAAGTAGATCAAATCAGAGATGTGTTTGTATTAAACGTAAGATGAATTGTTTTTTTGGTTTTTTTTCTTCCTGCTGCTTCAGACATTAATTAAATGAACATTTCTTCATATTTGAAAGCAAGATTAGCTTGAAGTATAGATATACGTAAGAATCGTTTGTACAATCTATTATATATTATGTGTTTGATGTTTGAAAAAGAAAATATAACAACTAATAAAAAATGAAGAATATATCAATATCTTTCAAGATTTTTCTTGTTTTCTTTTTATTTGATTTTCTTCACACCTATCTTTTCAATTGATATAAATATATATATATATATTTATATAAAATAATCGAGATAACATTTAATTGTTTTAAATATCTATTGCTCCATGTAATTCTAGAAAATAGTTCGTTACATTTTTGTTATTACAATTAATGATGCTTTTGATGCGTTCCATATAGGATGCAGATTTTAAGCGAGCATAAAATTCATGTACATATAAGATTTGTAATGGATTATGAATACTTATTGGTCGTATTTTTCTTACATTTGAAATCGATTGACATACTCGACAAGAATTTTTCAATAAGAAAGGATAATGATAAAAACGTTCAATAAATTTTTGTTCGTTTTTTTGTTCATTTTCATTCATAATATAATCATAAAGAAGTTCAAAACAAACAATAGTCATACCAATTCTTTCCATTCCACCCATATAATTAATAAATAAATGATTATGATTAAAAGTTATTATAATAGTATATAAAAATTGCATATAATCACTAATAGATTTTGGTATACCATGATCATGTATTGGATATATAATATGTTCAATATTTGTACGTTTTAAATAAATAGAATATAGATCTATATTAGAATTTTTATTATTTATCGTATTCATATATGATAATTTATTTGTTGCATTTAATGTTAATACAACATTAATATTAATTTGATTTAAACTATTTATAAAATTATTTATATCATAGTCTATATATTGATTAGATAATTTTGATACAAATAAAAAAAATTCATTTTCATTTGATTTTAATATAAATTTATCAAATTGATATATATCATTAGATATTGATAATTGATGATTATTTGGTTGTTTTATAGATATCATATGACGATAACGACGTGTATATAATGAATCAGAGAAATATGATATAATAATAATTAGAATTATTAAAAATAATAAAATAGTTATTAATAAATAAAAAATAAAATTTAAATAAAGTATTATTGATGATGATAATAATAAATATGATATTATTGTTAATGTTAAACATGATAATAATAAAATAATTATACATATAAATGGCATATATGATAAACGAAAACGACGTTCAATCCATATTAATGAAAATAAAAATAATAATATACTATTTATTGGTGGTAATATTATTAGAAATTGAATTTGATGTTGTGGATGATTATAACCAATATTAACTGTTAATATTGTTAAAGAAATTGAAAATATTGAAAAGATAAGCGCAACTATAATACTTGGTGATCGAATAAGTAACATTGATCTGATTTTTTTATTGATCTAATAGACAAATAAGAAAAAGACAATTTTAGCTTATGAAATGTAGGATAAGTCGTAAAAAATATGTCCCATAAAGAACTATGGCGTATGAAGAATCTATTATATATTGATGCTTATTAATAGATATGTCACGATAACCTATTCAAAAAAAAAAAAGTGTTCCTCCAATAGTTCAACGATTCTATTATTCATTCTATAAAACTTCGACATCCATCGCTAAACAGTTCTTCTAACTAAACTATTCAGTCTATGGATATTATTCAATGAATTTAACATTTATGAAAATTTTTTCTATCGTATTATAAAATACAAGTTTTATTAATGAAAACATGTGTATATTTATATGATAAATTCTCTCTTTTTTGAAAAGAATCAAGTAATTTTTCAAGTACAATACTACAAATGAATTGAACGTTAGTTTTCTACATCAGTAGCAAAAATGAATAATAAAACAAATACTAAATAATAAAGAATACTGCAATCCATCTGATTTATATATATATATATACATAAAAAGATATGTTGTTTAATAATTCTTTTTATAAAATACCATTACCCATCATTAATCATTATCATCAACTTCAGGCTCAACGACTAATTAATTATGGATTGAAGTAGAGTAGTGCAGAAAAACAAAGATCAGATGTTGTTTTTCTTAAGCGAGATTTTGATAATAAAGATTATGAATAAAAAGAAAAAAAGATGCACAAAAAAACAACAACAGATCAATTGAGATCAATAATCTACGCGAAATAAACTTCGACGATGAAAGAATAATAAAACATACTGTCAATCTATTGAAAATAGTTTCAAAATAAAAGGTGACAGTGCCATTCAAATTTTTCATTCATTATATTAGCAAGCTTTCGGAACGGATGCCGTAATAAGAATGACTATAAAACATTATATATTAATGAAGTCAAATGTAAACAATAAACAGCTCCAGGCTTAACATTACATGAAGTGTTTTACAATACTATTTTTACTAAAAATAAGCCTATATAGTTCGATAGAACTTTATTATCTAAAAATAAATATGATATTATTCATATAACTTATTTTAATTAAAAACTCACATTTCTAACTTGCTTCAATACATCAATAATAATTGATCAAAAAAAACTTGATGCTTGATATTTATGTTTCGATGTTGATTACAACCTATAGTAATATTTCTTCAGCATCATTTAATCTATTGATTCTATGTATCAAAATATTCTTATCTTTTTCCAAAATATTATAACAAAACAAAAAAATCTTTTTTTTTTGTATGTAATTGAGTATGGTTTCCTATTATTTCTTCCAGAAAGATCTATCCTATCATTTATCAACGTTTACCAAGGGAAACAACTTGTTTATTGGTTAACAGTAGATAGAAATTTTCATACGCCCATGCTTGTGCAATTATACAATTCAATGACTTGTGTATAATTGATTGACATATATTTTGTCGAAGCAGTTTCTTTTCCACGCAAATATCTTGTATAATTAACTTTACCAAAATATGACTTAAAATTTGGAATATAAAACAAAAAAAGACGATTATTGTTGGTAACGAATAATAAAAGGTTTATGATGCGAATAGAATATGTATTTGGCAAAAATAAGAATGAATTATAGTTATTTTGACATATCTTATCGACTAGATTTTTTTTATTTATTATAAATGAATGCACTTAAATTATTGTTGAGTGAAGTGACATGCTATTTTAAGAAACATAGACTTAATTAGTAAATAAATTGGCGTTCTGTATTTTTGCTAGACGATTTAATTAACATCTAACTATTCTGATTTGAGTACACTAATCGGATAAATAAAGTTGACAGGAACTAAACGAAAATGTTATCAAAATAAGATGATTAAAAATTGAAGATCTGGTACTCAGCTCCTTTATTTATCTTATTTGTATTTATTTTTCTGTAGATTAAAGCGTAACATTTGAATAATTACATTGAGTCAACATCATGGAATAACAAAGTTATTCATTAGATGATTCAGGATATTAACAATGAAGGTCTCAATAAAAGACTAGATAAGATGTAAAAATTAATGTACTGAATACAGATTATTAGAGCTTAATTCTCATCAATAATCAATGACTTTTGTTTTTAAACAAAAATATTTACAATTTTTGAAGTTAAATTATTATTATTATTCAAAGATATTTCGTTTGTCATCATTAAATCGTGTCTTGGCAGGCTCTTTTTGATTACCGAAAAGGAACTACATAGTTTTCTTTTGTGATTTCAAAAGAACAGAAACATATAGACATCAATATAAAGTGTGGCTAAAAATAGCATACAACATGTCATGGAATGTCATGAAACTTTCTCTTGAAGGAATCTAACGAAAAACATGTATTCCTATGCTAATTGTTCTTGGATCAATAAATGAAAATAAATATTTATATATAATATTAATAATTCTAGTATTGTAATTCTACCGGAAAATCACTTCGAGCTGAATCGTATTGCTTTTATCATAATAGACATCGAATATCCGAAGGAATAAAAAAATATGAAGTAACGTAGTCTTTACTCAATACATAAATAATTATGATTAATGACAATCATTTCAATGTAGATAACTAGATGACATTCGAGTTTCACTCAACTACAAAAGCGGTGCAATGCTTCCAATGTTTTCGAAAAAATGAATAATCATTCAGATGATTCCATATAAAACATTTTTCTCCAAAAGACAATCATTCTAAGCTGCAGTTAGACTTCTTTTTTGTTGCTGTAAACCGGAAAAGTTACGTTGAAACCAATGAAATGATCGAAGTCAAAAAGAAACCTTGCAGTTGCCATTGCGAAATTCATTACTAAGAGAACTCTATTAATGAATATAAATATGATCTTAGAGAATACTCTCTGATTTATTATCTATAATCAGTTGTATTCACAGCTATCTTAGCTCTAAGCAAAGAACGTGGCAGCTAAATTTTATTGCTATTTCCATTTGAATAATCTCGAAGCTTTAAAAAAACAAAATCCACAAAAACTTGCCTTTTTGAATGGCTTTCTATAAGAAAATGGAGCGTTATATTGACGGCCAAAAAACGGATGGTATTGATTCGACCATGAGATTTCAAACTCGTATTTAAATGAGTATTTTTTGACTGTCGCTTCTTAAGGTTATCGCGACGGAAAATAACAACTGTTGATGGCTATGACAACAAAGAAAGAACAGAAAATACTTGTAAAGGACTGCATTACGTAGGCAATCAATTCACCTTTTTATTTTTAATGACTTTTATTTTTTCTTACAAACATTGATTTCAATCAATCAGCAAATAAAATCTTTACTGGTTCTAGCCAATTTTTTTGTACACTGACAAATAATGCTATGTCAATATTTAATAGACCTGAAGAAGCAAGTTGTTTGGTTAGAAAAAATACATCTTTGTGACAAATTTCTTAATGTTGGTCAAATGATTAATGATAAAACTCAACTAAATCGGGATGATTTGAAGAATGAGTTTTTTTGAAGATTTCCAATATTTTTTGATAATGTGAAAGTGCATTCGAACAATTACCAATGTGGGAATATTATTAGGGTTCGCGCTCACAAAGAGCGACGAACACAATTAAAGATGTACGTGTTTTCTTTTCTTTCTATCTATTCTTTGAAAAAACAAACGTTTATATACGCACATGAAAAAACAAGGACAAAATAGAAAAGAATACAAAGGTTAATCAAGGTCAAAGAAAATCAATAGAAACGAAATAATCAAAGAAACGAGAATAGATAGGATCAAGATGTATGTAGTAAGAATACACCGTAACAAATACATCAAACCAATTTTGTTGTAAGAAGTAGTTAAATTGACATCTGTTGAAGAGAGAATCTTCTGTTGGATTTCAATGAATTGTTGATAATAGGCAATAGCATCTGCATATTCACCTTGACTTTGCTCCACTCGTGCGAATATATTGTAAATTATTGATTTTTCACAATCAGTAGTTGTTAGATCTAGCAGGATATCACATATCTTTTCGGCTTTGTCGAACTGTTCAAGTTTAAGCAGTAGCACACCTAAACAATTCCATCCTTTGTGTTTAGGATAGATCTCTTCACGTATGTGTTCATTAAGAAAAGAACATAGAGTTCTAGATCATTGTCAATAGTCAATGTTAAATTGACTTGCCAAAGAGGATTGTTTTCGTCGATTTATTTCATTTCTCCAATACGAAAGATAGAATGCATCGAGAGCAGAATTTCTTTTTCTTCTTTGAAATAACTTGATAGAATGGACGCATCAATTTTCATGATAAATACTATACCAACAATGTCGGACATTTATATGGATTTACGAGCAAATCTTAGGAAGACTTGAAGGTCCTCACTAGTTGATAGAAAATTATTAAATGATAAGAGTCCACCTTTCGTTATGACCAATTGATCAAAGCCGACTTTCAACAATCCTTGATCAAGATATACAGTAATGGAACTGGAAGACGATTGTCCCACAAACTGTTGAGCATAAAACTTGGCGATGCAGTTGTGGGGATCACGAATGAAGGATTCCATGTTTATGATGAGATCGATCTCCATTATGTGTAACGATCGATTCAGCATTGAATAAAGAAAACATTGTTACATATACCACCAAATCGGAACATGTTCGTGATATTCTTGTTCAAGCTTATCGATATTTTGTAGTTATTTTGGATTCGTGGCGAATAACTGACGGCAATAAGTAGTAAATTCATAGATATGCTATTGTCCGAAATCAATAGTTAATAAAATCTCCTTCATTATTTGGGTGTACATAAACGATGAATTCAGTTGATTGAGGTTTGACTTGCTGCTTCCACTACATGTAGTGACAAAACTGATTGATATCATGTTTTGATCACATTCTTGTGCAACTTGCTGAAGAGCTTTACAAATAGTAGCAATATCTGCGAAGACCTCTTTTATTTTTGGCCATTGTTTGACACAATCTTCATGTGGAGCTTGATTCTCACTAAAACTATAGATAGTATTGATTTGTGGAATGCAGTGAACGATGACAACAGTTATTTGCTCGAAGGTACCAGAAACAATTATAAATATTTTCTCTTCTTGAATATCAGTTATAAAATCGATGCATTCATTGACATTCGTGAATGTATTGACCTTGTTGATTATATCTTTTAATTTTGAAACAGTATGCTTGCAATCCTTGTTATTCTCTGGATCGATGCTGCTGACGAGCAAGACGAGCAAAAAGTTTTGAACCATACGAGCGTAAGAAGGCTGTTGTGGGCGTTATACTCATATGCTCAGATGGCAACGCAGCAGCAATTGTTGTTGTTACCGGCTTTTTCTTTGTGTTCATTGTGTGCGTAGTGTGTTCAATCAACGAAAAGAATAACATGACTTGAATTTATATAGTATGTTAGAATTTTTTTTCTATAGGTTTCTATTTATTTGTCATTGTTATTGTGTCGTGCAAGGTCTTTTTTGTCTATTCATTTTACTAAAGTGCTTTATTCCTTTTTATTATCTATTGTTATCTGCAGTGCCACAAAATAACGAACGAGTGGATACAAGATTACAATATGATTTCATACACGGTGTCATCACACTTCACTTTCTTTTTATGATATCTGGAAGTTTTTTCTCTTGTTCTTCTTATGTTGTTGTAAATGGATTTGTACATAAAAACAAAATTATGTATATTGTTGTTTGAAAACGCATACTGAATTCTTATTTGAATAGGTACTTTCTGCCCGATTGAGAATTCAGTATCATACGAAGCCGATGAAAATATACGTAGAAGGTTGTTGTTGTTAAGAATTGTGTTTTTTTAAATGAAACATAAATCAAGTCTAACATAGGATACAAAAAGTGTATTTCTTGCATCCATATTCTCACACTACTCTTAAGGAAAAAAATAAAAATAAAACTATCATCGTCATTAATTTGTTTCAAAAACAAGACATAACGTCCACAAAATAACAATTCGAGTTATATGTTGAGAAAGTAAAAACACTCGCGAACGATTACTATAAAGTACTTCGCATCGTAATAAAAAGCAAAATAATTTTTATTTGAACATATCTTTATTTCATTTCTTTACATATAATAACAAGAAAATAGGCACTATACATTTTCGTTTGTACACTGTTCAATTATCATTATTTATATGAAAAAAGAACGTCGCTGTTAATTTGATTTCGTCATTTAGTTTTTCTTGTCTTTTTGTTGTATAAAACAAAAATAATTAATTAGTATGAAGAAAGATGTAATAGGAGAAAGACAAAAAAAAAAGAGGACATTACATATATGGAATATCAGACATCGAGACAAGCACTGAGAAAGATTAGATTAATACAAATATATGTATATATCTGTTATGATCACAATTTAATCGTGTGATGGTCGAACAAGCATAGAATTCTCACCAAAACGTTTTACAATGGTTAAACCATCTTGTTCTAATTCATCAATACGTTCATTATTAACAAATTGTTGTCGATGATGTGCATCATACATATATTCAAAAAATAATTCATCACCTTGAAATATGATCTGTTTAGCATATATACCAATACGATAATCACCTTAAGAAAACAAGTAATTGATATTTTATCTTTTTTTTTTTTTTTTTATAGAACTAGGAAAATATTTACCATTGACTAATTTTATTTTTGGAACACAATTTGGTTTTGATGAATGATTAGCAAAGCTAAAAAATTTATTTTCATATATTTTAAAAGATAATTTAAATAAAAAATTTTATTATGACATATTTTTCTTGTTTCTGAGAGTTTCTACTATATTCATTTTTTGTTAGATATAGTCTTAGATATAACCTATAAGAATTTTTGAATTATGATTCTGAGAGTGCTTGTCAGAATGTTAAAACTTTTTCTACATCAATTTATTTTGTGTCAAAGAAGCACATCTGAATTTAGATATTCCGTAAATAAGCAGTAACCTATGTTTTACTCTTTTCGAATATGTGTTCAGAATTTCGTTCTGGGATAAAATTGGACAATTATTATCAAATTATTTCAAAAGGTTCAGCATAGTGCTTGTACAGAATATTATTTCTGTCAATTTTGTATTTTTAAAAGTAGTATTTGAAACAGCGATCTTTTGACCTGTGTTGATTTCCATGGAAATTAGCTCTTTAATGGAAATGCATAGATTTTAAGAGATATGAGATCTCATGGATTGTAGTATCTCATCTTGCACAAAATTCAGTGCTCTACAATAACGCTGAGTTGAAACAGTTTCAAGATACAAATTGACGACTGCCAAAACCGTCCACATTGTTTCTGCTTCTAATCAATTGTCATTTGATGGCCGAATAATAAGTGGATATTTTGTACTAAGACTTTCGCGCTATAAGTAAGTACAATAATCACGAATTTCTGAACGGTAAGCTGTTCTTTTGAGGAATATTTCCTGCTTGATTCTCACATTGAATAGAATACTACCAAAAGATTGAATATTTCTCTCTGTGCAGTACTCTAATACGCATTTTTATTTTCGAAACAAATCAATCAAATGATTATATTTGTAATAACTAACCGAATTTTATTGCCAAATTGTCTAGCATCAACACAACGTTTTGTATCAAGATTAAATAAATAAGAACACGCTTGTTTATCATAGAGACGACCACGTCTATCAGCTTCTTCTTCAGATATGATTTCACCAGTATATTCTCCAATTAAATCACCTGGATATGCAATTGGTGAACCAAGAAAAGCTCCATAACCAGCAACTAACATAAAACAAATCAATGAAATTAAAATTAAAAAAAAAAAAGAATATACTAAAAATAACATTACCATCTGATTCTGTAATAAGAATTTGTTTATATAATTTTCTTTGTATTGAAATATTTGCACATGTAACCATAGGCATAGTTGATGTTGTATTTGAATTTAATGATGCTCGTGAATTAGTACGTTTTGTTTGATTTCGAACTAATTTATATGATGGTTCAACAATTCGACATGATCGAAGACTATGTTGTCTTGCTGGTAAATTTTCATTGATTTTTGTTCGTGTATTTCTTCTAGATAATGATGATGATGTTTTTCTTCCAGTTATTGTTGTTGTTGTTATTTCTGGTTCTCTAAAAATAATTGAAAATTTTTCATTTGTTTTTTTTTCTCTATTTTTAAATAAATAAATTTACGATTTAATTATTGAATTAAAATTATCCATGGGATCAAGAAATAAAGATGCACCACATTTATGACATAAATCAGGATCACATTCTCGACCTTCAGCACAACATAAACAATTATTTAATAAACATGAACCTTTACATGTACAACCCGGAAATCGATGTGGACAATCAATTGAACAATTACAATATTTTTCACAATATGTACCATTTTGCATACAAGAACAATTATGATTTGATGATATACATGGTCCCTCGTGTAAACATGGTTGATAAGCAGGTTTTAATGTTGTTGATTTATTATTATTATTATTATTGTTATTGTTATTATTATTATTATTATTATTCCCATGTTTTTTTATATGAAAAAGAAATGCACGTGTTGCACCTTCTAACATTTTTCGTCGATATGGTTCTCGTATTGAAAATGTTAAACCATGTTTTGATGAAATATGTTCAGAAAAAAATTTTGCATCTAAGATAAATTGTTGATAAATATCTTGACATGTTCGATGATCATTAAATAAATGATTAATTAAACATAAATCACCATCGAATATAAAATAAAATAAACGAAATAAACTACGATCTGTTAATGTCCAATTATTGGCTAAATTATTTTGTTGTTGATCTAATTCTTGACATAATGAATTTGAATATTGATGTATCATATGATTTTCTATACGTGTTAATAATTGTTGAGATGAAAGTTTTTTTTGATTTTCAAGTAATTGAAAATGATGATCAAAATAAAGATCATTATGAAGATTTTCATTATGTGAAAAAATTAATTTATTTGGTGATGAAATATGATTTAATGAAGTTGATTTACGTTGACGTTTTTTAACATTTTCATTTGCTTCAGACGATGTTGAAATATTTGTTTGAGAATAATTATGTTGTTGTTCATTAGTATATGATGATGGTGATAAAGAACGTTTTAAATGTTCTCGTTCATGTTTATAACATGTTGAACAACATGGTGATGATTGATTATCATTGGCGATGAAAAATTGTTTTGGTAATGGAAGATGTGAAGATTTTTCTGTGTGTAATAAACAACTATTTTGAACAAAAAAAAAAAGAAGTATAATTAAAATTTTAAAAAACAAGAATGATAGATTAATTATCCAGGTGAAAAAAATCATACGCAAGATCTTGTAAGATTAGATGAAATTATACAATAAGATTCTTGAAAGATCTTACTGTCACATAAGATTTTCTATAATCTTATAGTGATATCTTACAAGACAACAAGTTCTTTCAAAAATCCTATAATATGAATTAGTGTAAGATTTCTGAGACTACGATTTTTGTCTAATTGTTTGCCCTGGATCCATTCCCATTTCCATATTGGCTATCAATAATAGTGCAAATGTTCATATGGTTAAGTTGTGCAACGAAGATAAGTCGGATAATTTTATTGATGAATTCAATGGAGTATCTCTTTTCATAGACTATATTATTATTATTATTATTATTATTATTCATGTTCAAATTTATTAAATTATTAACTAAGTCTTATAATTCTATGTTTAACGATTTTTACAAAGTCGTATATGATAATGGATAGGACAAAAGTTTTGTATTAATTTTATTTTTGATATAGTGTTATAATGAAAGTTGAAAAGAGAAAAATTTCTAGTGCATAAATATAGCGTTTCTCGAAGATCACAAAAATTATTCGAAAATGTTTTTGCAACTCTTTTGAATTTAGAAAACTATAGCTAATAAGAAAGATTTTCTTATAATTCATGTATTCCAAATTTTATTATGTAAGGATAGGACACTAATATTGTACCGAAAAAAGAAATTTTCTGTATGTTTGATAACGGCTGATATACATGTATATACAACACCGTCTGATATCACTAATATCTCATAACTGGTGACCGTGTTTGAAAAAAGTAAATTCTACTCTGACAGAGACGTTGCCAGAACCTATAATTTTCCATGAAAAAAAGGAAAATCTTATTCAGTACTCGAATAAACAATATTATTTAGAATAGGACAGTTTTTCTGTGAGATCTTCAGACTAAATATTGTTTTCGTGTTACACAAGCGTCCAATTGAATTTTTAATTAAACCTATATCTAGATAAAAAGAAATTGTGACCTTCGAGAAATATTTCCAATTAAATTCTTTTATATATTTACACACTCGATAGTTTACTATTTCTAACAAAAAACAATAGGATGAAGTCTCTGCAATATCGTATTACAGTACGATATCACAAATAAAATTAATGCAAAACAACTGTTTGACACCTTCATATATGTGCGTACGAAACATACAAAAATTCAACACTTATCGTTTGTAATCAATCAAAATTTTTCATCAATAATATCATATCGATCAAAATATTCAATAGCAAAATTATTAATCTTAACTATGAATTTATATCTTTCGAATTAAATCTTACTTATATATATAACAACGTGGACAAAATTGAGAACACCATGATTTAATAATGAGATTATCAATGTTAATATCTATTGTATCACATGTATCAATATTTGCATGATGTCGATGATTATCATTTGAAGAAAGTTCATATTGATTAGCAAATCTAATAAGTCGTGTTCGTGATGTCGAATCACGATGATAATCTAAATAAAAATTTCTATGTAAATTCATTGAAATTTAACATGTAGTTTATTTTTATTTTTGCTTACAAATTATAGCATCAATAATTTGTTCATTTGTATATGTTTTCCAAGCTTTATTTGATCGTATAGATTGATAAAGTGTTTCTAATAAATGTTCATCGAGTTTGTTTTCTAATTAAGTATTACAAAAACAAAAAAAAGAGTTAATCTAGAATAAATATTGTAAAATATTCATACTGCGTAACGTAGTTTTATTTTGTATTAATGGTTCACCGGATATTGAATCAATCAATTCTTGATCTTCATGATCAAATTTATCTCCTAAATATGGAATACCAGTAAGATCACCACGTGTAGCAATATTTTTCATAGTTGGTACATAAGATATTAATTCTCGAACGGAAGACACTGATGGCAATATGGTTGTAATTGTTGAATATTTTTGTGATTTTTGATTAGCACCATCTGATATAATAACTGACATAGTTCGAATATTATCATCATGATTTGTTGTTTTCGATTCTATAATAGATTCAGGAATAGAAATTGTTATTTGACATGGTGGTGGACGTTGTACTACATGTCGAAGAATATGACTAAATGAAAAAAAAAAAACATGAGTTGAATAATATAAAAGTTTATAATTAAAGTAAATGTTAGAATTTATAGATTAGATATTTTACCGACATACAAAAGAGGACATATTCTCAATTGATCAATCGCTTTCTCACCGAAAGCTACTGAATCATGAAAAACTTCATATCCTGATTTTCTGGACTAACAAACTTTTCGTCGAAATGTTTTTTTGATCTATCCAGATTGTAGAACATTTTATATAATAGATACATAATTCAGTAATGTTTGATGAGAAATCAATTAATCAGTTAAAAATGTTTCCTCATTAGTTAAAGCGAATTTCATTCAATTGCAGAAATTATGTATAGACTGATTCGAATACAATAAGTTTCATCATTTTTGTTTTTCTATTTTTAATATGAAGCAAAAAATAAAATTATCTAGATTTTTACCTATGCAATTAGAATATATATATTAAAAATTTTTGTAGATTTTCTAAATATTTATTTACATATATATTTCTAATCAAGAATTCATGAAAAAATTTCAAATTTGTTTAGTACAATCTTACCGAGCTGCTTTTTGTGCAGCTTTATATGTTTGACGATAGAGTTTAGTATATTCATGTTCAACAGCTTGCCGAAGAACATCTAGTTTTTTCTTTGAAAAAAAAATGCAAAAATTAAAAATTTTTATTCAAAAAAAAAAAATTATTATTTAATTTTTCTCTTCTTACATCATTCAACAATTGTTGTTGAGATAGATTATTGCTTTTTCGCGTTTCACGCATATATATTTACAATAATTAATATCAAACAACTTTTCTAAAATAAAATCTACGATTTATTTTTGTAAAATTCTTCATACAAGAAAAAAAAAAGATGAAATGATTTTCAAATTGACTAATCAAAATAGAATATAAATATATTGGTTTACGTGCAATCAATGGATAGAAAATTTTTTTCCATATGGTAAATAATGGATCGTTATACAAAGACAAAAAAAAATGAAATTGTTCGTTTGTTTTATATCTGTTGTTTTCTATTGATAAGAATATCTTCTTCAGATGGCAACGTACGGTGATACATTAAATCAAACATTTCCTAGATTATCATCAAATGGAGATGATGAATTACATCGTACATTTCATACTCCATCATATAATACAAAATCAGCTGGTTTCAATTTTGAACAACAGTTTTTGTTCGGTAAGAAAGGAAAATATTGTGTTATTGAACTGACAAAGGAACATTTCGAACTGATGGGCGCTGATTAAACGCAATTCCTAAAATATCACATAGAACCGAAACTGTTAAATCATTAGAGAGATACGAAAATTTTAAATCTATGTTGGAATTTAAGACGCCGTATATTTCTATACTTAAACAAAACTTCTAGATCAAGTGTTAATGAGAAATTGAATTATTAGACTTTCATCTAAAATTTTAGTTCAAATAAATTTATTTAACATGAAATATTGAGTGTTCAAAGGGTATCAATATCTTGCAGGCAAAACAATAGAATCGACTGATCTTCGACTTTCCATATCTCCAGAAAAATATATTTGTTTGAGTTAAAATTTTTAGAATATGCCAGTGACTCTGAGACTTATCTATAGACGAAACTTTGGATGAAAATCTCCCAATTTATATTTTCACATCTATCCTAGAGGCTGGAAACTCCTCCGTATAAAATGGTCATAACTCTATCCGAATAAGATCGGGCCCAAATTTCAAAAAACGTAGTTTTTTATGGTAAATAGGGTCGATTATAATCATTATATATTAAGCAGTTTTCATGGGATAGTTGTTTTCCTACGATTTACAAGCTTGATCTTGTAGAGTACAGATTAACTAACATCATTCTTGTATAAATCAGACAGTCTCACACATGACCTGCATTTAATCTAACGTTGATAGTATATTGACTATTGATAAAAAAAGCTAAAGACTTTCATCCATTGACGAATCAACAATTCGTTGTTGTTCGAACGAAAAACCTTGGTTAGAATTTAGTCAATAATTGAATTGAAAGTAGTCTTTCGAATTGATGTACAGCTAAGATTCTGAATCAAGTCAGCATTTAAAAATTAGCTGTAAATCATAGCTAAAACATTGTTTAATTAGATAATGCATTTCATTCAATAACATATCAACCAGCAACTGTATCATGTCAACAAATGACAACTGAACATCTTGATCGTTTATGTTATTCTCCTAAACCAGCATTTTCTCCTCGTTTTATTTCTCAACAACAACAACAACAGCAACAACAACAACAACAACAAATATCATCATTACCTACAAATCGTTTAAATCCATTTCGAGCATTTCTTATTGTTAATCGTTTAACATCATCAATCATAAGTGTTAATCGACAAGCTTGTGAATATTTTTGGTATACAGAAACTGAACTTAAAACTAAAACAATTGATAATTTAATTCTTGATGAAAAATCTTCATCTGTTATAACAGATTCATTTTTAAGTCAACAAAGTGGACAAACAAAAATTCTTGCTGGAAAAATTGTTTATGTTCTACTTGGTACCGGTGAACGTGCTCGTTTTTCATTATTTATACAAGATCTTGATGGTGATGAAATACCATTACGTTTTTATGCATTTGAACCTATACATTTAATGCAAGCAAAAATTATTTGTGATAAACAAGGTTTAATTCTTTCATCGGATCATAATTTTTCTATATTATTTCATAATACAATGATTGATAATAATCATTTAAATGAAAATCATCATATTGGAGATTTTATTCCAACATTAAAAGATCAATTTAAATTTAAACAATTATTAATACATCGAACATATCGAACAACTGGTTTATTAAATAATGAAAAAAATTTATTTATTCCATTAATGATAACAATATCGAAAAATAATGAAGATAATATTCAATTAATTCTATCAATTATGTCAAATATTAGTGGATTAATTATGTTAGATGAAACATATACTATTCGAGCATATAATCCTTATTTTATTCAATGTTTACTTGGATATCGTTCACTTGATTTAATTAATCATGTAAGTTCAAGCAAAATAAAAAAAAACAAATTACTTATAATAAAAATGTGTTAGGACTATTTTTCAAATCATAGTCAATATTTTCGTATTTTGTTTTCTATATATAATCTGATAGATATAATTATCGAATAGACTTTTCAAAAAATCTTATAGACATTATTTAATTCATTGAATATGCAAGTTATAAATAAAACTAATAGTTCGAAATAAAATAAATTTTTAAGAAAAAAATATGAATTGAATTATAAGAAATTCATTACAAGATATACAATGAATAAGCAAGTGCAATAATATTCCTTTTGGTTTTCTATATATATTTTAATCATACACATCGGAATATATAGTTATGAACACAATCAGCAGAAATGGGACATGATCATTTATAAGAGTTAGTTTTTCGAACAAGTTCTTTTCCCATGAATATGAGTTGTCGCAATTCACACTTATTGCTTCATTTTCAAAACAACAAGAGCCGATTTCATCTTCGATTCACACTTAATTAAACTTCATTAGTTACTTTGTTAAAATGTAATTAGCAAATAACTTTTTAATGTTGCTATGGGCAATTGCAAGAATTCCAGAATAGATTCTACGTCTCGAACTATATCTATGGTGAAATTTTCAACAAGATCGAATTCCGAAAAATTGCTTCCCAAAAGTCGGCGGTTTTTCAGAGATCTGATTTTTCCTTTCTTTATTCATATTCACTCACATCACTAACAATGAATAAGTTGAATTGTTGAAAAACCTAAATGTATTCAGAAAAAACCTTGCGTAGAGATTTTGTAGCCCAAAAGAACTCTCTACAAAATGTACTATTTGATTTCTCAATATACTATTTGAACTTGTAGTATTTGTAAATGGAAACGCGCATAGTGAAAACCTTTGTTTTTTTTGTGTTACATCGCTAACACTGGGTTTTTTCATAAACAGTTTGACATAACAACGATCTAAACGACTAAGTTTTTAAGATATCTAGAATAATTCAACATATCTGTTACATGAAAATTAGTTAGAATAATTAAATATTCCTCAAGCTAAATTATTGAATTTTTTAAAAATAGCATATAACGGAAATACTTCCAGAATTCAATGAA
>CAJNOL010002308.1:0-41351 GCA_905250125.1 Rotaria sordida | reverse complement strand
CAGAGAAAAAGGGTGTATGTGCGTGAACCACTGGACAAGCACCCACACCCTCAAATGAGTATTATTGGTCAGCCCAACTACCAACAGTGTTTTGGTTGTTGATAAAATTATGCCTTTTAACTATCATTGCTCTAACATAAACAATATAATTTCTTGTCTTTCAATAATCTCTCAAATGAAACTCTTACATTTCACATTATTTATCTTTTCCAGATATTCAGAAACTTATTTGTGCAGTTAACTAGCTTCTTAGCAAAAGCAACTAGGGAAACTTTTTGAACAAAAGAAGATTTCTTATACGACAACAATGTCGAAATGTCATGTCAAACTAGTATGGCTGGCTCTTATTGCCTGTGGCATTGTCGACAATAGAGTGTCAGTGTTCTTCTTCGTGTTGTACAATAATTACAATTAATGATGTATCTCAATATGATTCGATTATTTTTGCTAAAAATTCTGATCGTCAACCTAATGAAACATTATCAATACCTTCAATTTCTTCTGCTACTCATTTACCAAAAGCAAACCTTACAACAACATGTATGAAACGGATGAAATTCAAAAAATTCATACATGTATTTTGTTTTTCCTCCATTCGTAAGCGAAGTCCGTACACATTTTCCGTGCATTATCCTCTATGGATATTTCATTTGAAATGAGCAGCACAATACTTTCATTCTGGTTCTCTATGCATTAGTATTATAAATGAACTGTTGGAAAAACAGTTGTCACTAAACGATAATTGAAATAACTTACTTTATTAGTGTCAGAATAGTTATGGAATATTGTGTAAACGATCACAATAACTCTTCTCATAAAATCCTCAATCACGGATAAGTTTTTTTATTTCTTAATGTTGTATCATTCCTTTTCAGATTGTTTAAAGTTTCTATACGATAAAAAGCTTTCATTAGAAACATTAGACTTACAGAATCAGTTAATAACTTGTGTCTTGTGTAAGCCATTATTGGAAGAGACTCCATCAATCCAAAAGATTGTGAGTGAAACACCCAACAACATGGACGGCAAAAATTTTAAAATACGGTCTCGTCAGCTTTTTGTAAGTATCATTCAATGATGCTTCGTCTTTTCGCATAATGAATGATACCGATAAACTGTTCCTTCCCAATTATATTTTGACTTTTATTTCAACAAAAATGTCTTTTGTTCACCAAAATGTAGATGCTTGATTCCACATATGAATATTATAAAATTAGCAGCGCGAATATATGAGTACCAAGTTCAATAGGAGCAAAATAAGTGAGTAGAGGATCTAGTTTGTAAAAGATCATGTTCAATATATATGGTAATGTTTGAAGTATTTGGTCGTACACTCACAAATCAGCATTCTAAGCAGGGTCAGTCCGAGTCAACCAACATTGGTTGGAATGTAGCGAAATTTTTCGATTAGAAAGTTGAATTTTGTGATTGTCTGGAGGATGTAACATAATTTTTAATGAAAAATGAGAAACAGTTTCCTGGTTTGGCTGAGAAAAGGAAGGAAATTTTTAAGCATTGGAGGGAAGAGGTCGCATTTCGACATCTTCGGTCAGGTCAGCTCTGATTTAAAGTCTATTGAAATGTTCAACAAAAACTTAGCAAAAAGTTAATTAGAAACTATATTTCATGAAAAATACGAGAATTAACATCTTCTCAGATCAATTAATGAATTGATAATAAAAATTGATCATAATCTTTGACTGTCGCTTATTCATGATGACTAAACTGATATCCATCTGTGAAGTCAACATGCCTTTCGTATGTGTCGCTAAATAAAGACGAATACATTCTGACAGAAATGTTTCTATCGTGTATAAATACACATCAATCGAATGTTTGTCAATGTTTATTCATAAAAGAAATGAGTTTTAATATTTCATTTTTCTTTTTCAGTCGACAATTGATCGTCAATATGCGGATCAGATCTGGAATACTTCACTAAAGACGGCCATTCAAGAAATTCTAAAAGAGTATCCAACTTCGTTGAGGGCCGAGGAACTTTATCGAGACGCCTATGTATTGGTGCTCAATAACTATGGAGAAAAACTCTACACAGGTACTCGAGAAGTGATCATCGAGCATCTCGTCCAAGTACGATACGTTACGTTATTACTGCTCTGTTTCCATAAGAATTTTCCTTCGTTTTTCTTGTTTAGATGAGGCAACACATTCTGGAATCATCTTCAGCGCATTTCTTGACTACGCTGAAATCAGTATGGGACCATTATTGTCGAGCAATAGTTTCGATTCGTGACATTCTCATGTACATGGAGCGAGTCTATGTTAGTAGAGAAAGGCTCGAGTCTGTATACAATTTGGGTCTTATCTTGTTTCGTGATAATATTGTTCGATGTCCGATTACTCGTGAACGTCTTCATAAGACACTACTAGAAATAATTGACAATGAGCAACGTGATGACATCGTAGATAAGACAGTTTTGAAAGGCATCTATCAAATGTTAATAAATTTGGGTATTAACAGCCGTCTGGTTTATGAAGAAGATTTCGAAATACCGTTTTTAAGACAATTGGCTGAATTTTATCAATTTCAAAGTCAGAGATTATTGGTTGAGAATAGTGCATCTGAATATATCTGTAAAGTGTCAATGCTCATTGATGCAGTAACTCAATGGGCCATCGATTGTTTTGATGAATCAACGAAAGAGCATATAATTCAAGTTCTTGAAAATGAATTAATTAGAAAACATATGGAGAGTATTGTGAGCATGATCAATTCAATTGTTGTTCACACACTTAAAACGAATAAATATGACGAACTTGAAATAATCTATAAACACTTGAAACAATTTCCCAATGGTTATTCGATTATTTCAGATTGTGTGAGCAATCATTTACGTGAAAAAGGAACAGTATTAGCCAGAGAAGAAGAACACAATCCGAACGCTTTTGTCCAAAATCTTTTCGATTTCAAAGATATATTCAATAATTTTCTCGACATTTCTACTAAGTATGATAAAACATCCGAACGAATCAAACTTCATTTTGAATATATCATCAATTCGAATGAAAACATTACAAAGTATCTCTCATTATTAATTAATGATCAATTGAAGAAAGGAATTACATGTCTTAATCATGAAGAAATAATTGAATTGTTTAAAAAGATGATCTTATTATATTATTCGAAAGAGAAAGATGTTTTCGAAAAATATTATCAAGATTTCAAAGAACAAATACTCAAAATGATACCGAATATAGATGAAGACAAGAATACCAATGTCTATGTTCAATTAATAGAGAATATACTCAAGATGAAAGATATTATGGAGACTTTTCTCAAAATAGCTTCGAATGAAGATGTAATTAGTTTTAGTTATACCTAATTTGAGTTTATTGAAATGTGCTTATTTTGTATTTTTTGTAGACATTCAAAAATCGACTCAATTCTGATCTTGAATATTTCATTAATTTGAATGAAAATATTCCAGAATATCTTTCATTATTTATCCATAATCAGATGAAGAAAATCGATAATGATGTTGAAGAACAAAAGATTGAAATTATTTTTGATAAATTGATCATGTTATTGGATTATTTACGAGAGAAAGACATTTTCGAACGATCTTATCAACGACCGTTAGCTCAACGTCTTCTCTCAAATAAACCGATATTAGATAATATGGAAAAGAATATGATATTACGATTGAAAACTAAATGTTCTTCTCAATTTACAAATCAGTTGAAGGGTATGTTGGAAGATATATTTGTATCCAACGCAAAAATGAATGAATTTCGACATTATGTTGATCAGAAATCACTCAATATGCATAGAATTGATCTTTCTGTATTAGTTTTAAAAACGGGACTTTGGCCATTCCAAAGTACGAATTATCAATATAATCTGCCACAAATGGTGTATGAAGTCTATCAATATTTTCAAAGTTTCTATCTGAATATGCATAGTGGCCGACGATTGATATTACAACCGAGTTTGGGTACAGCAGATTTGACTGCAGTTTTTTATGATCAACCAAAAAACGATGATTTCGATGAAGGGAAATCACAACCTACGATAATTAAAATGATCAAAAAACGAGAACATACGTTACAAGTTTCAACCTATCAAATGATTATCTTAATGTTATTTAATACTAAAGAGTCATGGTCATTTGAGGTTAGTCTATACTAGAAAAACAAATCGAATCGCACTTAATGCGTAAAATAATAGAACTCAAAAAAAGAAAAAGATTCTTTTCACTGTAAATTTACTTTAAATAAGATCAATGAAAATAAATATTGCAATTCTATTATTTATTCCAGGAAATTCATCAAGAGACAAATATCAGTGAGAAAAGCCTTGAACGTGCCTTATTACCACTGATCAAGGGCAATATAACACAACAGATTCTTTTCAATGAATCTAATAACAATAATATTCAATCGAGTGATCGATTTTATGTTAATGATTCATTTACATCCAAACTTCATCGCATTAAAATCAAATCGATTATAACAGGATCTGAAAACGATTTCGAACAGCGAGAAACTCGAAAACAAGTTCAACGTGGTCGTCGACATGAAATCGATGCAGCTATTGTACGAATTATGAAGACTCACAAAACCATGGGACATTCTGAACTGATCACTGGAGTGCGTTTCATTAATGGATCACATTCAAAGTTTTCTTACCATCCGTATTGTCGTTATTTTCAATTTCTCTTTAGGTCATAAATCAACTAAAAACACGATTTCAAGTTGATCCACATTTAATTAAACAATGTATTGAGCGATTGATCGAATCTGACTATTTATTACGATCAAAAGATGATGCGTATGTTGTCTTGTCAGCAATCAATTTTATACTTGACTTTTGTGTTTCTAGGAAAATATACAATTATGTAGCTTGAAGAATGAATTTAATTGGAATTCCATTATTGACGTTTATTTTTTTGCTTTTCGATATTTGTGAATGTAATTCTTGCCATATATTCTTCTATTGTTGATTTTATTAACCAACATATAAATAAACGAGAATTTTTTGTTTCGATTGAGTTCATATAGCAAGTGTCAATAGACTAGACTATTATAAAGATAGTTTGTGAAAATGTGATGTTGTTCATCTTCTGAAAAATTTCATTAAATATCAAACCAATTTTTGATCTATGACGAGAAAGGTTTCTCGAGTCTTTTGTAGAACTATGAGATATTCACCAAGAGGAAACAATTGATTTCAAATGATTTCGAATGATTTTCATCCGTGAAATCAATTTTTTTATTAACCGAGGAGATTCATCTTTGGCTATGTAGTAATATTCACTTGAGAATATTTTGACATACACAGATTTCATTTTCTTATTGCCACAGTGCATTTTTCTGAATGATCACTTATTCAAACAAATGGCTCCTTCATCATTTTATTATTCTATGTTCATAAACAATAACATCTGACCATTATTCTATATAATTTATGTGATTTGTTCTACTAGGAATAGAATAAAAAGTGTATAGTCATACAATATATTATACAAAGTTGAAGAGAGAATTCTCATCTTTCAGTATTTTCGTCGAGATAATATATTAATTCATTTTTTAAAAATCTCTGCAATGGATGGAGACTGATCTTTGAGAAAGGAAAATTCTATCAGACGTGTTATAACATTCCACAAAATTTTACATAGTTGCATACAATCATGAATATAAAAGTTTCATTTCTTCAACCATTATTAGTTTCTTGATTTTTATTAACACATACGCAACAAAGTATACGTGTCTTCATTGATTATTTTGATAATTTCTTATAATATCAGAAAAAGTTTATCATTTGTCGATCATGAATTCAATAAGATCAGACAATTCTGATGCTTGTTAAAACAACATGAGAAATAGATCGAATTACATATTCAATCAAGAAAAAAGTAAGTACCCCTATCACTTAATGTATTGATATTTTACTTGTTTGTCTATGTGTGAATGAGAAGTATCATTGAACTGAATAAATGCTGTTTTTTATTTATTATCTAAAGAAAATTTCTAAAACACTCGTGTACTAACGCTTCTTGATTGTTATTATTTCCAAGATACATAAATCTTAATTGAAGAAAGAAGTAAAATCCTAGCCAGTGATTTATTCCGAGATGATTAAGTTCAGTTTTTCTAATCTTTATTATTCATAAAAGAAACATATATCACAATCGATAATCATAACTATATATCAAAAGCAATCAAAAATTCTAATTTAATTGAATTTTCGTTTTCGAAATAATCATTAAAATAAGATCACATATGAATATGAAAATGTATAAATATTAGGTATGATTTTGCCTAGTCGAAATTAGCTCTATGCATAACTGAGATTAAAGAAAAAATTGATATAGAAGCTTCGACACTCTTCATAATCTTTTTTAATTACTTTAATATTAAATGAAAAAATCATTTTGAGTTTTTTTAAATATAGATATGTAAGGTAAGTTTGGAATCTAATTGAGATTGAAATTGGTATTTTTGATTTTGCAAAAAAAAAAAAGATATTTTTTATAAAGATATAAGTCCATTTGTTTATTCAAAATTTAAAGTTTTTTTTTAATCTATTTAATGACAAAGATATAAGATGCGGTACTTCTTCAGAATATGCACAGCCCTTCATCCACACTCATTGTCATGCTAGCTAATGTGTGCATAGGAACTTCTTTGATGACCAGCGATGAGATGAAGTATGAACGTTTGTTTGCATCTGTGAGAAAAAACAATCGAAAACCTTTTCAATATATAGCTTGTTCTGAAGTACATTGATTATTTTTTTGCTTTGCACATGAATGATAACAGTTTTGTTATGAAATTTAGGATTTAACGCATCAATATGTTTTTTAGCAAGTTCATAAAATTTTTCATGTGTAAAATCATTGATAATAGGATGAGAATAATTCGATTGTTGCATTGTCATTGTTGACGTTGCAAAAGAAAAGATCGAAAGCTATTTAGTATTCAACAAACTTTGTTTAAGAAAATAATCACGAACAGAGAACGAACTTTGCGTTGTCAAAATTGAATTTGATAGAAGCACCAAAAAAACCCAATTTTGCCTAAAATTCAAATTTGTTTATGGCATATGTTCATGAAATAATTCATTTTTTATTTATTCATTTGTTTTGTCAACGACACGAAATATATGCGCATTTTCACTTTGTTCTATACATACAGATTGATTTATTTTCACAAGAAAAACGAAAAAAGTGATCATCATGTTGAAACAAACTCTTGCACAAACAACAACAGGTTATTATTAATAAGAATTATCTATTTGATTCACAGTCAAATTTCTATTGTCTAGGTAGACTATCAACAATATCCACAAAGGTTAAAAAAATTAATCGTCATTGTTATTCTGGAAAAACAATCAAACAATCAAATGAAATTATTCATGTACGAATTCGACCATCAGACAATCGATCAATCAATGATCATAGCAATATACCTTCGGTTAGACATCTAAAGTTTTATTGTTCTCCTTGTATTCATATATGATCTAACTAATTTTATATGTTTTACTCATAGACAAATCGAAATATAACAACAAGTGGATATTTATTTGAAAATTTTCAATCAAAGAATGAGCTTTCTACAATATATAATAATGATCGAGATTACAATCGTAAACAAAGAATCATAACTAATAGATATTTATCAATATCTTCTAAAGTAGCTCCTCACAAGGTCATTTTTCATATTCTCTTTTCAATATTCATTTAATATAATCAGAAATAATGAATTTCTTATATTATAGAATTTGATTATTAAAAATCATTCTCATCTAAAAGTGAGAAGAATATGTTTTTTCTATTGCTTCTCTTCAAACGAAATTTTGTTTTTTTTTTTTTTGTTATAAATCAGACCAATGAATTATCATCAGATCAATATAATCTTACAAAAGATCATCATAAAAAACCAGAAAAAAATACAAAAAAAAAGTGAACATTTTTTTTGATCATATTTAACTTTCTCTATTATATTCTTTGATTATAGATCTCGAACATATCGATGTTTTATTATATTTTCACTCGTTAGTATTTTATTAATCGCTATTACCATTGCTATAGTCTTGCCTATTCTCTTGCTCAAGTCCGAAACAACGACAAGTAAGAAATTTTTTTATTGTTTTAACATACTGTTCAATTAATTTGAATATTATATCGGAATGAAATACATAAGTTTTATTTTTTTACAAATAAAACTTGTCATGTTATTTGTTCTAAATTAGAAGATTTTGTTGTTGTGTTTATCTGTTACTACGGTAAAATCCGGAATGGAAAACAAGAAGTATAGATGAATTTAAATTAAAAGAAGATCGATGGATCTTCTACCTTGTGTGAATAATAAAAAGTCCGAGAACGATGACATAGATGAAAAATCAATAATATTTTATCAGTGTTATGAACGCTTATTTGACTAATTTCTTTTCTAACTTTTTAGCTAAGACTGCATCACTTCGTTGGAATACAACGGGTATTACTGTCGCTGGTATTTCAGGTGTAGGGGGTCGTGCCAATAATCAGCTCAATACGCCATATGATGCAGTAGTAGATTATTCTTATACACTTTATGTTGTTGATCAGGGTAATAATCGAGTGCAGAAATACATGAGGAACAACTCCGTCGGTACAACAATCGCAGGCCTAGAAAATGGAACAGCAGGCTCATCTTCGAATCAATTAAACAGTCCCGCGAATGTTTTAGTTGATTTCAATGGAAATCTTTATATCACGGATATTTTGAATAATCGAGTTCAGTATTGGCCAAATGGTTCCTCTACAGGAACAACAATAGCTGGTAACGCTACAGGTAAAAGAGCGAAAACTAAAAATAAAAATTTGTTCATATTTCTGTTCTTTATCCAAAACTATTTTGTCATTGATTGATTTATTTTCATTTGTAAAAGTTATTTACTTTATTTAAAGCAAACTAATAACTAATTGGATTTGATCATCTAAAAATGTTTCATTTTTCTAGTTTAATAACATTTTGAAATTTGTTATTCTATAGAATTTATCGTATGTTTTAGTCCAATCTAATGAAAGTTGTCGTTTTTCTCTGAAGTTTCATCATTTGAGTTAACATAAAAGAATTCAGTTAGAAAACATAAGAGATTTACAGTTCTGTAGACGATTTATCAATCTTTTTCTTCAAATGTTATTCAATAAGAATTGTTAGTTGATTTAACACTTTCTTTAAAGGTGTTGCTGGAAACTCAAATAATTTGTTATACTCTCCGTACGGTATGGCACGTGATTTAAATACAGGAACACTTTATATAGCAGACTATGATAATCATCGTATAATGTCATATGCATCTGGTGCTTCTTCGGGTGTCGTGGTTGCTGGCGGTAATGGATCAGGATTGAATAATACACAATTATATAATCCTATTGGTCTTCACTTCGATTCATTGTCAAACAGTCTTCTTATTGCTAATTATGGTTCCAACACCGTGGTACGTTGGGTATTAGGTGATAGTAATTGGACATTGTTAGCTGGTGACAGCAACGGATTGTCAGGAAACACATCAACATTGTTACGTAATCCGAGAGATGTGACCTTAGATCCTATGGGTAACATGTACATTCTTGATAGAAGCAATCATCGTGTACAACTATACATGGCTGGTGAATCTGTTGGTAAAACAATTGCTGGGGTTTCAGGTATTTATGGAAACGATCCTAATTTATTGAATACTCCCCGATCTGTGGAACTTGATAGTCAACTCAATTTATATATATCAGATAGATCAAATCACCGTATACAAAAATTTGTTCGTTATTAGATCAAATCTTATATTTGTACTTCATAACTATTTTATTATCTTATTTTTAATAATTGAAAGTGAATTTTGAAGAGATTTTTTTAAATATAAGCAAGCAGTTTTTATTCAATCTCTATTCATTTATACATTTTTTCTTCTTTAAATTGTTTTTTTTTTCACTATTAATATAAAGATCTAGTTAAGATTAAAAATAATGACGATTTATTATTATCGGTTAATTTTAGTTTATTGTTTAAGTTTATCTTTTTTTTTCAGATAGTAACAATATTCAACGAAAATAATAATATAAAAAAAAACGTCTCCAATGGAATAACAAATTCATCATAGAAATTGCATTGATTTCTTCTGATAATGATTAACATTAAGATTAACAAACTTATCTGATCATCTTTCGATCGAGATATTATTCAATTTTTTTTACGCCTAATTCAACTGAGAAAATTAGAACTCAAGAAAAAAAATTTTGTTGTCTGGCTACTCACTGTGTCTTTCCCCTATTTTGCAAAAAAAAAATTCTTGTTTTCTTCATAGGGACTTGATGAAATTTTCTAAAGCCTTTTATCACAATTGATATTTAACTGTGTACTACATTTTCCACTGTGAACGACAATTTTTTTATCTCGTCCCAATTTGACTATGGTTAGGACACCTCTATGATTATCTTGTACCAAGATCTTTAATTAGATCTTGAATACAAACGTGTCTAATGCAGTTCAGACATAAGAATATGATATTTTCTGCTCCAAATCTTAACATTTTGTTTAAGATTTTGATCTAATAGTATTTACTAAAGATTAATTTGTCATTAGTGGGAACTAGATCTTGCTGAGTTTTTCAGAAAAACATGATTTGTATTCAAGAGTGTTCAATAGAATTATCTTTTTTAACAGTTCTTCAAATGAATATTGTGTTGAATGTTTACAAAACACCGTATGACTAATTTTTCGAGCTACTTTCAGCATATTGATCACTTTTTTTTCATTACATTTCTGATTCTATCGAAAGAATTTTTTCATACAATGAAATTTATGGGCCAATTATTCGTTTCAAACAGTTTTTTTTCGAATAATTCGATAAGTTGGTAATAGAAATAATTTCCGTAAAATTAGCGATTTACGAAGATATTTTTTGTAGTGAACTTTTTTAGCATTCGACTTAATTTCTGGATGTTTTATTTAAGAGTAGATAGATTAATCATAGATCTACTTATTCCAATATTTGAACTTTAGCAAACTCAATTTTCGATCATATTCGCCTAGTTGCCCACTGTACTCTACTTACAAACCGAGATCAACAATCAATGAGTACAGACTTTATTCTCAATCGCTACCAATAAATACAAAGTATTATCTTTCACATGTACATACACAACTCTCTAGAAATGAGGAAAAAGCACATCAATAAATTGTGTGTAATAAGTTTTCTGATCGAAGTTTACAGAAGTGTACAAAAATAATATTAAATTTTCTATCAGACATTATAATGAGTAGATTAGTTAATAGTACATTTCTGGGAATTTGTCATTCCTTTGATAAGTCATTTCAGATTGTAAACAAAAATAATGAGCCAACTGTAATCATAGACAAAATCAAGATTTCGAGAACGAACTTTATTTATACATAAATCTCAATAACATATAAATATTTTTACAATTTAGAAGTTCATGAAGAATCAACTACTGATGTTGAATTGATGGTACATTGTATTTTTTAGATAGACTATGCCAATCTACTGTTAAACTGATGATCAAAAGTTCGATTAGCTTTAGTTGACAATCACGATCAACTGCTGTTTGTGATATTAACAATGATACTAATAATATTGATGTATTTCTTGGATATGATAACGAATCTTTTCGAGATCAAGCAACATATTCTAGTGGTTATAATTCTCATCAGACAACGTCGCAGGACGAGTTTTTTTCATTCTGTCCTACATTTTTGAAGGACATTATTACTTAGTCGTCTTGCACCCTGCCTGTAGGATAATTTTTTATTATCTTGGTTGAGAGGAATCAGATCTTGCATGAATATGAAATACAATGTAAAATATCATAGAAATAACGGGTGTAGTAGAATAAATGATCCTTTGAATATTTTAGCGATATCTTATTAAGGTAAATAACAAATGTCATTGTCCAAAACACACTTGAAATAAACAGTCCCAGAGAAACAATTTTGCAAAGCAAGTTTTTTGTCAGTTGAGAAGACTTTTTATCTGGAAAGAATTACACATTTCATATTTAAAGAATTTCGATTCGATAAAATGTTTCCTGTTCTGACTATCTTTTGATCTAAAACTCATCAATACACAGTGTATCGAAATCTCTGGCGATTTCAACTTATTTATATAGCTTATTTATTTCTTCATGAGTTTTTTATGATTTCATTCTACAGGATTTAAAAAATATCATAGAAAATTAGACGTCGTTTCAAAAATATATTTTCATCTGGATTTGTTCATGTCATCAGAGTCTAAATTGCTGTCATTGTTGGTAAAGACATGGAAGCGACCATATTCTGAATTACATTTGATGTGCATGAAACTTGGATGAAGTCGATGAACAATGTCAGCATCAATAGTGTATTTATACACTATCATATCACAATCGAATCGATACAGTCGAGGCACACGATCAAAAATAATACAAGCCAGTTGAGAAAAATCGATTTGGGATACCGGTGGAAGCATATTCACACGAAATCGTTCGAGTTTAGGTACATGAATAAGAAGTGAATCGATCATTGTATTCGTTGACCATTCAGTGATATGAATGGAAAGATAATTTAGAGAATGATGAGAAGAAACTACTGGTGAAATAGTTGAATTATCTTTGAAGGCATACAATATGAGACGAACAAGGTTGGGACATGAGTCAAGAATGCCAACATAGATGGATAAATCGACAGATCCATGAAGAGTCAATGAGCGAAGAGCAGGTGATATAGACCAAGTTGGAACTGGATTGGGTGCATTACTGAGAGTGCATGAGTGAAGGAAAGGAAATCCATTAGAGAAGAGATGACGATGTAACTTGGTTATCATTGATGATGACGATGACAAGTCGATTACGAAGCCAAGTGACAGATATTCAATAAAAGACAGTTGTTCAGATTGAAGAAGTTGATTGATCTGATTGTTGGATGGATATTTGAGTTTTAAGGAACGCACATTTGAGAAGTAAGTGAGATTGATTTTCGCTAGACGATCATTGATGACCATTAATCGAACAATGTATGGTGTAAAGAAAACTACCGCTGGATCACTAGCACTTTTAGACGACCATAACGTGACAGAAACATGATCGATGGATCGTAGAACATTATCGATCCGTTTGTTGAGTCCAACAAATGTTCGATAGAGATTTCGAATTGTTAAATAGTCAAAGATATTTCGAAATAGTTCATTGGGAAGATTTTCGAAATGTGTAGCAACGTGATCACTCATAAGATTAGCTTTTTTGTATATCTGAAACAGAAATGCAGAGAACTGTGAGTAACAATTGAAACATCTACTATTGATAAGAATATATCAAAATTGAGACTCATCTTTTGATTTTTTTCCTTTTCAATTAGTTATTTGAGAGCTTAATAATGTCAAATAATCATTTGTTCTTGTCTAATGATTGTCATGCATGAAGAAATCAGTTTCATATTTATTTAATATTGATTTAGAAAGGCTATGCTCTTCATATCTTATAATAATTTCTATTGTCTATTGAATCAGTTTATCAGAAAAGGATCAAAGTTCATTTAACTTTTTCTGTTGCTGCTTATTTACTTAGTATCTAAGTGAAGAGAAAAATTCTCTTGGTAATAAATTCTTTTTTAACTAGCAAGCTTATTTTGAACATATTAATAATGATATAACTTCTTTCTATTCCATATGATACTTTATACTACTCTCCAAGAAATCAGATGCCTTTCCGAACTAAATGAATCAGCATCTTGCTAACGAGAGAACATCTCCAACTTATAACGTCCTTTTGACCTCATATTTTGCTTATAGGTAGGGCCTATAGGATAGATAAAATCCTACAAAGGTTGGTACCATTAGGCCTTTCTTCACGAGTTACGCTCATCTTACTGAATTTTCAGCTTGTATGAGGATATTACGAGAAACAACTGCAACAATAAATTTTCTCTTGAAATTTTATTCAACAATAGATCTCATGATCTTGATGAGATCTGAAAGTTTCAGCTCAATTGGGTGTTTTCTTTTTAAGATATCGAATGCCTAAGAAATGAGCTACTTCAAGCCTTTGTGAGAAAGGAATGTTTTTTTCCCAAACATGTTCTCTCAAAAGAGAAAAGTTTGTTTGAGCTGACGCTTCCAGGATATTGTAGGAATCATGAGATTTATTGTTGAATAAAATTCCAAGAGTAAATTCATTGTTGCAATTTTGTCTTGTAATATTCCCCTGTAGGTTGAAAATTCAGCAAAATGAGCATAAATTTCCTTCGTTAGTTATACCATTATTAAATGTCTAATAATCAACAAGAACGAATGAATAAATGATTAACGTTTACTGATGTACACGTGCTGAATAAAACTGTTTGAATGATCTCTTAACAGAAGTAAGTATTAATAATCGATAATGTCTTTCTCTATTAAATTAACAAACTGTCGAATCAAGATTGTCGGTATTGAAAGTACTTGCTAACAATAGCTGGCATCTTGACATTTGATGGTGAATGCAATGGATTGTCCATGGAATTTTTTTTTTGATAAATCTATATTTGAAGGTATTTTGACATCATCTAACATTGTTCGAACAAATTCTTCAGATGTTTAAAAGAAAAAAAAAAGGTAGAAGAAGATTCTAAGCATTGAAAGATTTATTTGTGTACCATATCAGCAAACTAATTGACTTTGAGTTTATATGAATGTAAATCCAGTTCAAATTGAAGATAATATCGATTAAGCATAACTAAATTTTCTTTGAATAAATCACTTCTTGTATATTGCCATAGTTTTTCTTCTGATCACGTTTGAATAAATTCCAACGTGCTGCGTGTTTATTTACATTCGTTGCTCGCTAAATAGTAAAAACAGTAATGCGAAAGAAAAGTAAATGCATAGTGACAAAATTAGTTGTGACAGCGCAAGGTGAAAAATATTGCTTTATTCTTTATATATATATATACATGTGTTAGGTAAAAAATATGCTACTTTAATGTTTATTCTTACTGTCAACATAATTATTTCACTGATCTAATGAATGATATAAAATATTTCGATTCCTCTTTTCTATTAATACCTATAGTTACCTTTCTAGAGGGTGAGTTTGGAATTTTATTGAATTGTCTAATTATATCATCCATTATTGCATGGATATTAAAAAATAGAAAATCATTTTAAGTTAAAGTCGTTAATTGATAAGATCGAAAGGAAAAAATTTCAAACTGTGGCCAGTGAACACATTCTGACGTGAATATAACAAAAACTTCAATATGTTTTTTATTGGCCAGACTACACGAATAAAACTAAAATTTCCGGCAATGTTAGTCTTGACGAGTCCAATTTTTTAAAATTTTCCTTTAAATTTTTTTGTTTGAGCAAAAGTGAAATTCAAAAACCAGACTCTATTACAATCTATCTGCTGTTTAGTAAAAAAATGCTCAGTTTTATATTGAGTTACTATTAAGAAAAGTTTACTCACGTAAATGGTATACCCTACAAAAACTGATTTTGAGAAAAATGCTAAATAAATTTTAGAAATAAAAAATAAATGAAAACAACGAAAAACAATAGAAACCAAAGTGTTGTTTGGTTTTGACTAACTTGTCAATGATAAGATGAATTTTTGTGAGGATATTATTATCATTGCAATTTTTAATCTTGTTTTTGAGATAATTTTCAAGTATTGACATAATATGATCATTGGTTTGTATAAATCTAAAATGTTCATAAAGATGTTCCTGAATGCATTTGTGTTCATATATATAAAAGTAGTTCGAATGATACTTTAATCAAATATCTTATACGGTGTTTTTATTGAATAACACTGTTGATCAGCCGACAAGACAGATTAGAGACTGTTACTGGATGAGTTGAGTTACTGAAAAGGTTTTTATTGCATGTTACACCATACAGTTGTCTGATAAGGTTTCGATGACAAAGATATTTTTCTGTTGCTTGCGAAATAACATGACGCATAAAATAAGTATTGCACAACGTTATCGTGTTTTTTTTTGTCTCGTGTATAAAATCTCAATGCATTTTCTTTTCTAAAGATATTCTATTTATTATATTCGTATTAAACAAACAATCAACTATTGAGTTAATTTCAAATGGATAGTGATAATGAATTAGCTATTATCGAAATTCGATGTATTCCAGACAATCCAAATGCTATTTCTGGTATTTTGAATACAAAAAAAGTTCGTTTCGATATTGAAACAAAAAGTAAAGGAGAAACAATGGAACGAACACCATTGAATTTAGTACTGGTTCTTGATCGTAGTGGATCGATGGAATCCGATAATAAATTAGCATCAGCAAAAGAAGCTCTTGTTTCTGTTGTTAAACTTCTTCATGATGATGATATAGTGCATCTTGTTGCATACGATAATGATGTGTCTATTATTTTTGAAAATGCACGAGCATCTTCTCGTCAACATCTTTATCCTCTTATCAATGAAATTGAAGCTGGTGGTTCAACAAACATGTCCGGTGGTATTGAGATAGGTGCTGATCTTTTGGATAAATATATGTATGCTGGATATTCACGTCATATGTTCCTTTTTTCTGATGGACAAGCTAATGTTGGAATGAAAACACGAGCTGAATTAACAAATCTTGTTCGTGGATATAATGATAAAGGGATTATAACGGATTCATTTGGTATTGGTGCTGATTTTGATAGTGAAATAATGAAAGGTATTGCTGATGCTGGAGGATCAAGATTTTACTTTCTTGGAAGATCACAAATAATTGAACCAATTGTTGCTAAAGCTATTGTAAGTGTATTTGGTGTATGTGCATCACAAGCTCGTCTTATTGTACGTGGCAAAAATGGAACTATTCTTACGAAAATCTGGGGTCATGAAGATCTTGTTGCTGGTGCTAGTCTTGGTGATCTTCATTCACCTAATCTACGATCAATTCTATGTGAATTTACAACTTCTGCTACACCAAATGTTGATGGAACCGAAACTGAAGTACTTACATATGAATTACGATATACTCGACCAAATGATCCTAATGGTCAAGCTAAAGTGATCAAAAATACTTTATCATTAAAATTTGTTGAAGATGAATCACTTGTTACAGAAATTGATCCTCGTGTGAAAACTATGTTTGCTTCTCAAACAGCTGCTGATGCAGATAAAAAAATTGCACAATTACTCAGAGATGGAAAAAGAAATGAAGCTATTCAACATGCAAATGAACAAATTGAAATACTTAAAGATGCTCAACAATTTGATGATGAAAGAGGATCTATTGCATTATTACTTCAACTAGCTGAAAAAATACATAAGAAACTTAAAGATGAAACCGTCAATAGTAAACTTGTTTGTCAAGGATATGAATATCAAGCTCATTTAAAAGAAGAATGTGATGACGAAGATATGGGTTTTGGTTTATTTGATTAATTAAAATACATTGGAAAGATTTGTTTTTCCAAGAATAAAATCAAATAGATTTGTTGAATTTTTATTTTTTAAATAAAAACTAAGTCAACAGAATAGATAAAAATATTTTTTCAGGGAAGCAATGCTATATCAGTTCAAATAACATTCATAACAAATTTTATATAGAATTAAACCGCGTCGAAAATGGAGTTTATCGATGATAAATAGTAAAGGTTATGACAGGGTTTCAGTATCGAATTTTATACTATTTTGACATAGAAAAATTCGTTTCATAAAATAGTTCAAAGTAGATCTCATATAAAATAATAAATAACACACAGTACTGTTTATCTCTTAAGGTTTGATGAATATGGTCAATAATCAGTATGGTGACCATCAGCTTTCTTTACAAAACAAAGATAAGACGAATATGAACATAAAATAGTTTCAAATAATTGAATATTTGTTTTCATATTTGTCAAAACATTTGAAATATGTTTTCCACGGTTTCTTCAGCGTAACGATTGTATTCCATCTCTGATAGCATTTTGTTTCAGTTCCATTTTTGATTATTATTTCAATATTTTCGAGCCAGATGAAAAGTTAATCTCATATTTTATTACGTTATTTATAATAAATATGAACTTTTCCATTTCCGTTTATAGTTTTTTACTGCTTTATGTTCATTAGAATCCTACATATTTAAAAGACCGTAAGCTTTGTGATATATTTATTTCCATTTTATTGTTTATATAATGCATGTTTTGGATTTTTTGATGTCCAGCTCAATCAAAACAACGCCGTTTACGATCCGAAAATGGAACATAAATGCCGTAAAAATGGGATATTTACTGCAATATAGAGTGCCAATACAGTTCGCTTCCGGCCCGTGTTAGACCGTATTATCTGACGCCGAAATACGCTCCCTATTGTATCTGCATCATAAATGGCCGTAAATACACCGTCTTTTATCCGTTTACGACCATTTTTTTGTTTCAATCCTTCTACAGTTCGCTGAATTACAAGGGTATGAGTATGGGTATTGATCATCTCTTCGTCCACACCCTGTGGTTGTGGATTGGATGAGATAAAGGCACAGCCACAGCGGCAGCCAAACCCATCAACGCTTACACCCCAATAATATACTACACATTAGCATGTTGCCTTTTCAATATAATATGAATGCCATTTTTCAAAAAGATTATATGAAAATCTTGGCATTATGTTAGCTGTATTGCACTACTACTCTTAAACGATGATTGCAATTTCAGTGAGTCACCTATCAAAGAATTGTACTTCCGACAGAGACACAACTTCTCAACATTTGTTGCAGTAGCGATGTGCGAACGTTTTTCTTTTCTTTCTTATATTTTTTTTATCGTGAAAAAAAAATATGAGTCTCATTCAATTTAATTCTACCTTTTATTTGCACAACTTGTCATTTCTTGCAACGTGTCTTTTGTGCGAAGCGACAAAAACAAAGATACCATCGAATTGTGAGTAAAAACAATGTGAATAGAAAAAGTTGAGTTTCTCTAAGTCAAGCAGACAAATAAGTCGATTTTGTATACAAATTTTCTCTACAAAAAGAACAAAGTTTGAGATTTTTGAGTAATATAATCTTAATACCAATTTTCGCACAAAATCTCAATTTTTTATGCACTTTTTCAGCTACATTTCAGTTTTTTGAGATATTTTTTGGCTTTTTGAATTTTTTTCTAACTTATTTTATACAAAATTTGACTGAAAATATTGCAATTTAGCTGAAAGCTGTTACTGCAATCCCTTGCGCGATTGAAAATGTGAGACACAACGTAGCTGCTGTGTCCAATGTTCTAAAAACTGTTGTTTTTTTTTTATGCATATTGGCCTATATTTCTTCATTGTCGTTTACTTTACATTACAGAACTTGAACAGGATAATACCACATAATCCTCCAATCATATGTTAGTTGTGCACTATCTCTGATACTTCCTTGAAGCCTTCTATTCTCGCCTATCCATATTTTAAAGAGAAAGAGAGAAATTGTCCTCTTCTCATCATTTATCTGGAAGTAATTGATCGGTCGAATTCAATTGACAACCTTCATAGAATTCATTTTCACGAGATTTTACAACTTTATGAAATGCTGAACGCGTCATTCGACTTCAATGATGTGCATAATACATTATAAAAATTGAAATCATTCTTTGGTCATTGAATATGAAGTTTTTCTCTTAACAAAATATGACAGTGAGAACACATATTCTATCAAAATAATATCTCATCACGTATATCTTGATAATTTTTCATCTTTAGTCAAAGAAAAAACTTTCGAATTTTCAATTTATATAACTTAGTAAACAGCACATCTAGTCTAGCTGTCCTCAAATCTAAAATATTATGAGTATCGATATAGATTTGGAGCTAGTCTCTGTATTCAGAATAAATGTGAGTCTTCTGTTTAACCAGAACTCGTCCTTCTCTCTGGACAGATAGTTTTCTTTGTAGATTCTAGAAAGATTCTGAAATGAAATTGTGATTGTTGAAATATGAATGAGTATTCATTTTTGTGTCATTTAGAATAAAACAAATTGACTTAAGTTTATTCTAATAAGAATTAATATTTCTCCAAAACAAGGATCGATTAAGCCGTATCTGTCCTATGTTATCTTTTGTATTACTACATGCTCATATGGAAAAAAAATAGTAGAATGACAAAAAAAATAATCACATACTCTGATTATGCAAGAAAATAATTTGAATGCAATGATAGTATTTTCATCAGAATCCTATCGAGTTGATATTGTGATTATTATTAAAATAAGCTTTCTCAGTTTTTCATTATTGTAGAAATACTTTTCTAATAAAGTAATCACATATTGTAATGATGCCTGAGATGTTCTGTTATTTAATATATTGATTTATTAGTGTGAGATGTAGAGGATTAGAAGTGCCACACCTACCAGTATAGAAATAAATCTTTGAACGAGTAATTTTATGTTATCGAAATATTTCAAATTCTCTATTAATTGAAACATTTGAAAAAAAAGCGAAAAAGAGAATTAAAAACTAAAATCTATTTTTTTTAAGGTTCGTTATAGTAAAAAATTCATCAACACATTACGTTATTCTTGATGAAAATAAATGAGAAAATTTTCAAACATATTTTTGCCCTTGAAGTAAACAAATGACTAAATTTTTATTTGGAACATCATCAAATATGATACACTAAATGAAAAAGAGTTGTCATTTACGAAAAACAAAACAAATTCTAACTTGTATCGACATAAATTGATTTTCTACAAGAAATCTCGCTCGCTCTTGACTAAAATGCATTGAAAATTGTTATAATTTTGTTTCTCAGTTTTTATTACAAATGAATTAACTCATATTTGAGACAATTGAATGAGAATCGATTCGAACCATATATGAAGAATATTAAATGAATCACTTTCAATTTTTTCTTTATAAATATTCAAATGAATTCATTTTAGATCGAGATATATATAGAATAAATTCCATTATTTCAGTGACTTTCTTCAAGAGATATGGCAACAAGAAACAATTCGAAGTTATGTACAATCTGCAATAAGTCTTCAGCTACATCCTTCTGTATTGGATGTGAACAACACTTTTGTCGAAAAGATTTCAAAGAACATGAACGACAGCTATCGATTACATTTGATAATGAAATAATAAGATCTCATGATGAACTTCTTGATCTAATACAGAAATTAGAAAAATCAAATTATTTATCATTACATGTTTTTGATCAAATTGAACAATGGAAACAAACAACAATCAATAAAGTGAAAAAAAGCAGCAGAAAAAGCTCAAAATGAACTTATTCAATTCATTGAAAATCAAAAATTAACAATAATAAAACAATTGGAACCAATTACTAAAGAAATTCGTTCTCTTCGAGAAGAAGAAAATATTGTTGAAACTGATATTGATCGACTTCGAAAAAAAATCAATGATATGCGACAAAAACTTCAAGAGTTTACTCAAAAAGACACAAATAAAAGCATCATTGTTAATGATAACCAAATTGATTGGAATCGACTCATTTACGTCAGACAAGAAGAACAACAAAACTGTAAGCGTTTTGAACTAAATACATTGGGAAAAAGAAATTTCTCACCAAATCAATCAAATATTTTTGTATTTCATTAATCAATCTTAACTAATTCACTCATAGATTAGAATTATTTCAAAATATACACTATCTTCGAGAAAATTAAATTAAATATAATTCATAACTTATCATGTTTACAAAACTGCACAAGTTTCTGTATAAGATAGAATGGATTCAACCCTCTAGAATTTTAAGTCGAATCATAATACGAATGATTTCTATGAAACGATCTAGAATACTTATTTGGATTAAACATTAAAAGAAACGTTTATTACTGAACATTTGAAGTTACAAGAGGTCTTCCATAGATATCAAAGTTCATATTTATTCTCTTATGTTTTCGACGTTTCAGCTTATTACAATGAGAAGAACATTAACTTTTGTGCATTTCAAATCATGGACTCTTAATCGAAGATGTCCACAGGGCAGAACAGGGTGAGACCTTCATACTCTTCAAATTTGAACATTCACTTTCTGAGTTTTCATTTTTGAAAAGTGTTTCTTTTGTTTTTACGAGTCAAAAATCGAAAATGAATTACAGGAGATCGTACCAGTCGTTCAGTTGAATTTTCTACTGTGGGTTGGGTCTTAAATGAAAAATCATGGATAAAAATATCAGCCCACTATACCAAGAAGTATGTTAAGTATTTGACTAGTTATTAGAGACAAAAGCACCCTGTATAATCTTAAATTTCATTGGACGAATTCTGCCTATACTAAGTAGATTGCATATCTTATAAACATTTTAAAAAATCTCAGAACATCTCTTTTTTTTACTTGAGGTCATTTTTGAGATTTCTTTTTGCTTCAAATTAATAAACTTGACTAAATAAATATCTGCTCTTAGAGTATTTTCATAACTTCTAGAATTTCTAGCGAGAAAAAAATGATATTTTTTTTTTCTATATTAGAAATTATTTACTATTATATTATTATGATAATAGTAGATTCGAATGGCATTCAGAAAATCATCGAAAAACAAACTAAATATATTTATATCATATAGGTTAAGAAATTCTACGAAAGAATTTGTAAGTTATATTATATCAATTCGATATTATTGTTCTTATTTTCATTATTGCTTTAACAAATATGTTTAAGTATGATAATAATTTCTTTTCGTTACTAAGAAAACAGATCTAAAAACAATCTAGAATTCGGAAAAAATCAAAAAAAATTTTTTTAGATAAAACAGTAACGAGTTTTCATCAATTTGATGAAAGTCTTTTTAGTCTAATGAAACTACTTAATGTATTAAGATGATATTGTATCATAAGTATCAAACATGGCTGATGAATGATAGTTTATGCTTAATTGAAAAAAGGATTTGCTTTTATAAAAAAAAAGCTATACAATTAAAAGAGCAGCTTAGACACATATCCTAATTAATGTTTTATAGAGATCGTTTTTCAACCTCTATCATGGGAAACTTAAAATGGACACGGCTTTAAGCATCTTGATATTTCATTTCATCATTTCTTTTCTTCTTTCGAACATCCTATACGATACGAAAATGAGCTGAATATCGCTGAAAGGATCGTAAGATTTCCTTCTCAAATTCTAATACTAAACTAGAACATAGAAATCTCCTTAGAATTTCATGTTAAGCAGTTTTCTCTTCCTCGACATTGAAAGCATTTTCTTACAAAGTTCTTTTTTTTTTAAAGACTACGTTACAGAAACACTGTCTCATTTATAGTACTTTCTCGTGTATGAGAGACAAAAATCTCTTCGATAATGACGATCTCTTTTCTGTTTCGTTCATTGTAGTAATTCCTAATATTCCAGAGAAATTATCCTGGGTATTGATTAGGATCGACATGTGTGTACTAAACAGAGATGAGCAACTACACTCTGTCTTCCTCCAACTCCACATAACTCCAGTCCTATTTTCTAAAATCCTACTCCAACTTCAATTTAACTTCAATTCGAGTCGGATTTTACAAAACTGAACTTCTGCCAAAACACTCGTAAATACACATAAATTTTTGAACTTAATTAAATCTACGATTGATATAAATTAGTAGCATATTAATTTATTGCTTTATAAACCTTCTCATAAAATTCAAAGATAGGCACCTCCATTCTGTCCTGTTCCTGCTCCATTTTCACTCTAGTGAGAAAAAGTATCAACTTTGGAGTTGGAATTGCCCATCTCTGATATCAACCATTCCAAAATACTTATTCTTCAGATCCTCCTGAATATATCCATAACATGTGAGCTTACAGAAGATTTCTCAGAACAAGTACTACATAAGGATTATAACATGATCCTCATAGAAGATACTCATTATTTTTAGATTTTCAGATTTTGACAGAGTATCTTATTTAGTCACCACGATTCTCTTTGAGGACCCTAATACAATAGTTTGAAGATGGTGTTCATCAAAAGTTAAAAATAGCATTTTAGGACACTTTCTGCCTATCCCATTATCACCGCCCTTTTCAAAGCCCATAAAAGCCATAGATTCCAATATTTGTCACTGGAAAGCTCCGTTAGGGTTGACATCCATCTTTTCAGCATTTGAAAAAGTAGAAGCCCTCTCAGATTACATAGATTCGCGTGGAATCCTCTCAACTTTGTTCAGTTTCGCCTGTATCCAGGCCTTCTCATGATCCTACTCAGAGTACATCACGGTTGTTCTTCGAACAGCTTCACATAACTTACCAAAAGCCTTATAAAATTTCACCGGCATTCTCTATGCAAATATTTAGGAGATTCTTCGGCAGATCTACATTCATCATACAGAAAATCATATATCCTTAAGGTTTTCCAAAAAAAAACATAGGGATTAGGTTTAATATTTTGTTGTTCAACGATTCGATATTCTTCTCACAAGATACAGATAGAATCTTCTCTGATGTTCATATAAATGATCATTCTGCCAAAAAGATTCTGAATTCTTGCAATTCTGAAAAAAATCCTCAGATCCTTATGTTTTTCTATCAAAAACTTACATGGAATTAGTATTACTCTTTCTTGGAGAACCTCCTTACAGCAATCTCCAGGTGTTGTTTTTATGATCAAAAAGATCTTGGCAAGAACTAGAAGTAACACAGATGTAAGAATCGTTACCAAATCCTTTTTTCGCATACGAAACTAGGAAAAGACTTTTGAATTTTTATCTACGAAACGAGCATTCTCAAAAATGAATGTCGTATTTTGTAGCGCTTGCTCTCACGAGAGACGAGAGCCCTTCGACAACGACGATTCCTTTTCTTTTTTGTTCATTGTAGCAATTCTTAATATTCCAGCCGATGCCCGATGGGCACAGAATGGAGTGACTGTTGCTGGAAGCCATGGAGAAGGCAGTGCCACCAATCAACTCAACTACCCTCATGGTCTCGTCGTTGATGATGATCAAACGATGATCATCGCTGACTACAACAATCATCGTATCATCCAATGGAAGATGGATGATAAGAATGGGCAAGTAGTAGCTGGTGGCAATGGCCAAGGAAATCGATTGGATCAATTGAATTGTCCAACCGATGTGTTGATTGACAAAGAGACAGATAGTCTCATTATTTGTGACCGGAACAATCGACGAGTCGTACAATGGTGTCGTCGTAGTGGCACAGTTGAAGGAGAAATTCTCATCGACAACATCGTTTGTTGGGGATTGGCCATGGATGATCAGAGATATCTCTACATCTCTGACACCAACAAGGATGAAGTAAGACGATATCAAATAGGAGACAAGAATGGAACTCTTGTGGCTAGTGGCAATGGCAAAGGTGCGAATCTCAATCAACTCAACGAGCCGACCTACATCTTTGTCGATCAACAACAGACTGTCTACGTGTCAGATTGGAACAATCATCGTGTGATGAAATGGAATAAAGGTGCAAAAGAAGGAATTATCGTCGCTGGAGGTCAAGGCTATGGGAATGCTCTGACACAATTGTCGTACCCTCGAGGACTGTTCGTCGATACATTGGGTACCATCTATGTGGCAGACTCGAATAATCATCGAGTGATGCGTTGGCATAAAGGAGCGAAACAGGGCACTGTCATTCTGGGTGGAAATGGTAAAGGAGAAGGAAAAAATCAGTTCAACTATCCCTGGCGTTTGTCCTTCGATCGACATGGCAATCTCTATGTCGCCGATTGGATGAATCATCGTGTTCAACGCTTTTCAATTGAATAGACTCAAAACGATGGATTATTTTGTTTGCGTTCCTTTCGTTTCAAATAAATTGCATTGAATTGATGAAATGAATGGCTTATTCTATTCGTGCGCGCGCGACCAGGAACCATCCTGGTGGAGCCGTGGCGAGCGTACCGCTCATGCACGCACAGGACAGACTCATACCATTTATACCCACCCCGCGAGAGATATGTCAATGAGTCTGAATAAGCCTGGTCGTGTGCCACGAACACCAAGACGATTCCTGGCCGAGCTTTTAGGGACTACCCGGAAGTCCTTCATAAGAGGCGAAGCCCTAACCCTCAACGGACAGAACTCACCCTCGTCTCTCACTAAAACTCACTTTTCTGAGTCTCATCCTCATCCTCCTCAATCTCAATATCATTATCTAACCTCATCCTCCCTCTCACCTTATCCTCTTTCTCAAAAGAAAAAAAAAGAAATAATTACTTACGTGTTCGAATGTTGGACGATGATAAAGAAGACGCGATGATGTTGAAGACTGAAAAGAAAAAGAAACAAAAATGAATTAATGTTATATTATGAGAAAATATTAGTTAACTTACCTTCTGTTATCTTTTCCTAGTTGATAATAATCATAGAACCTAAAGCAAAAGACAACAAAATAAAAGATTAAAAAAATTACTTAGCATCTTTGATTTCTTCATATTCATCTAAAAGAAAGAAAAAATTTAAAAAAAAACAATTTTTACTTACTTTCAATATTTAATGGCTAAAATAGAAAAAAACCAAAGCTTAAAATAGATCAAAAGAGGACTTATTACCCTCCATGTGATCCAAAAGAAAAAAAAATGAAAAACTGATACCTACATTTTATTTTATTGCTTGACGTTGAATTGTATAATTTTGTATTTTTGAAATCAAGCTAAACTATAAAACGAAACGATTATTATGTGATTCAATAAATTGAATGATTTTCTATGTAAAATCATTCATATTTATATCCCGATGATGATTATTGGGAGAAAAATTACTTTTTTCCTTTGTCACAAGAGAATAATTAAACGATGAATTTTATTGAGCTATAATCAGGGCATATACATACATTGAGATATATTCAATCACAAATATCTCAATTTATGAGTGTGAATATAGCTTAAATCTTCATTAAATAATATTTTATGTACGTGTGTAAATAGGGTGGGAGTGGGTGCAGGGGGTGTGGGTGGATGTGGGTGATAAAAGGTAAAACACACACCCACACCCACACCAGCACCCACACCAGCACCCCACACCCATACCCACACCCCACACTCACACCCTATTTGATCAGATGTATAATTATTTTGATAACATCAATTTGAAAAGAAAACAAGAAAAGAAATTGAAAACAAAGATTGATCTTATTCGAAATGCTGCTCATAAAATATATGTAAGATTATTTTGATTTATATTCAATTTGCTTTTTTTTTTCTTTTATTTAGGAGCCGCCATGGTTGAGTGGTTACGTGTTCGACACGTATCCATTAGGTGCTGTGTTCAAATCGCAGTATCATCTTCCATGGAATAACCTTGAACAAGTCACTAACGGCTAATTGTTTCGAATGACTCATCCGATAGCATATCGATTAGTTACGTCACTGGTCAATATGCAGGGCCAAAAAACAATTCTAACATAGATGTCACAATGTTGTGATCCATATGTTAAGCGCCAACCCAAGTCTATATGGGGGAAGCGTTGGACGATAGGGGTGCAGATACCATCGTCCGTAAAAAGAAAAAGACGAAAGAAACTGGCTGCTGCATGTGAATTTTCGCGCACCGGCCCCAACGGGCGATAAGCCTATGAGACATGATTATTATTATTATTATTATCCTTATTTAGGATAAAAATAATCAATTAGTGAGTAAACGATTATATATGAAGGAAAAGTATGACAAAATGCGCCATGAATATGATACTATACGAAAACAAAATGAAGAAATTCTTCATGAAGTCGAAGTTTTAGTCTATCAAAATGATCAAATATTATACGAAAATAAAAATATAAAAGATGAAAACAAAGAAATAAAGGAATGTTATGAAGAAGTCAAAGATGAAAATAAACAATTGAAAATTCAAATGAGCGTAATAAAAGAAGAATTTGAAAAAACAAAGTAATTCGTTTTAATTTCATAGGCTAATTTTGAATATAATGTCTTTTAGAACTACTGCGAGCAACGAAATTTTAAAAGATGTTTATGCTCACTTTGCAATGCTCATTATTCATGAAATTAAAATGAAATATGAAGAAGATAACCAAGAAAAAAAAGGGTGTGGGTGTGGGTGTTGCTGAAAGAAGATCAAAACCCATACCCACATCCCACACACTCGCACCCACACGCACACCCACATCCACACCCCCTCGCAAGATCATGGAAACTATTTAAGGTAATAAAAATATCTACGTTTTGTAGAGAATTTAACAAGAAATCTTTTTATAAAAAAATTTTTTTTCTATGCTGAATTATAGATGAAAGATATGCAAAATACTGAGAGGTTCATTTAATCTGCACCACCCGTTATATACTTGTCTGTGTCTGATCGATTTCATCGACAATTGATCTATGTACTATTTGATATTTATCTCAATCGATATCAATAACAGAGAATGACAGCCAATCAAATGATACCACATATCTAATGAACGGCAAGTGATTCGTCGTTGTTGAAATAATGACTATCACTATGCGTTATAATTGTTATCCAAGTCTGTTTTGAGTGTTGTTATATAATATTGATCAATGTTACCGGTAAACAATAAAAAGCAACATTAGATCTCGTTGTTTTCTTGTGTAATAATTTTGAATTCAAATCATAAGAAACGTAATATTTTAATGACTGTTATCTATTGTTTTTGAAAACATTAAAAGTTACATATGTACGATTTTTGTCAACTGAACAGAGTACATTGACAAATATCGACCTATCATAGAATCATGAATGAACAAGAGAATTTACAGACACTCGAAAAATTCTTTTAAATGATTCACATTATTCCAGCTTAAAACATTTAGTTGAATGAGTATAGACGATCGATATCTAGCTAAAGCAGTTAATTGGTCAATACCACCGAATAGAGTTACTAGACGAAGTTTTGGTAAAAAGGGCAATATACGTGAAAGAGGGTGGTGTGGATGGGTGTGAGTGTGGGCGTGGGTGTGGATAAAGAGTAGACTCATTCATACCCACACCATATCATATCCTTTCTTCATCTATGGTTTTAGGATTCGGATCTGATCGGGTTTCGATACAAAGTTTTTTAATGACCGAGTTTAAGTTCGACTTCGAATCGAAAAACGTTGTATCAAAGAACTCTAAGATAGACAATCTGAAATATGCCAGTGACAGAACACGGATAATTCAAGAATAATACGTAATATCTTCAAAGCTAATGACCATTTCTCCAATGAGAAAAGTTTTCTGGACCGAAACTTGAAAACTTGAAAACACTGGGTCAGATCTTAGGAATTTTACAAAATCGAGTCTGTGTCCAAAAAAAGTTGGACGTGATGATCTTTGGTCACTGGATACAAGTACTTTGACATAACATGATATCTTACCTGTTTTTATTTGGTTTTTCGTAACAGTCAATGATGAAAAGGTGAAAACAGACGTGTATTAATTTATCAAGGAATTGTAAGACGTTCGCTAGATAATCTGCTACTGATGAGTTCCAGTTTTCATCGTCTGTTTTAATATATCGATAAAGTTCATCAGGTGATAGTGCCCATCGTAGGGTATAATCAAAAAATAACGTACGTAGTTGAATCATTGATCGGACGAGGCGTACAAATATTGACCAAGATGTACTATATATTTTATTGATAAATATAAAACTTTGAATATTAGACAAACTGTTCATTTCGACAGATTTTATCATTTGTAACAATCGCAGATGTTCTAGTTTGCCAACATTAGTGTTATCGGACAAATATATTTTGAGATGCTTCAGTTGAGACATATGTACGATAAACAATAGCAAACTAGATAATCGTGTAATTATTATTTCATAGGTGTCAAAATGTTTCTCTTGTTATACATCAGAGATGGACAAAATATTCGCAGCACTCACATTAGACAATTAAATGCTTCGATATTTAAATAAAATCTGGTTCATATCAAACTAATACTAGATATATATTTATTTATGCTCTTCAACAATGAATCCAATAGCACTTTTATTCTTTTCTCTTGATTTTATAAAAGATAACTACAACGTCTTAGATATTTATGTTGAAAACAAGTTTCCAAACTACTTATCTTCCTTGGAAAATCCATATTTGCTGAGTTCTGTTAGAAATTATAGGTAAAGTTTTTCTATTTATTTTAAATAATAAGATAAGTATATTTGATTACAGTTGAATGAACATAAAGAATATATCGATCATTGTTATTCTCTAGAAACACCGAATACTGTTTCTTGTCCAATAATATTTTGCTTAACGGATAACAATTCTATCAAAAACATGCTTTCTTATCCTCACTTTCTAATAAAAAAATAACTTGGGACTCGAAACATTAATATCTACAAAATAATTATACCGAATTATAATGCACTTGACACCAGTCTTCGGTGATCTCGTGAATATTAATAAAATTTTGTCATCGCACACATATTACAATAAATTGGCATAAAAAAACATATAATAAATTATTATTTTAAAAGAAAAAATCTAAACGAGAGGTTAATCAAAAACAAGGGTATAGGTGTGGGTGTGAATTAATACTAATGAAACACACCCGCAGCCATACCCACATCCGACCTTAGTTTCATGTTACTTAAATTATGTTGGATTTGAAAGATCAGTATATAGAGTGCATGTACGTAGTATGATAAAATTGTTTTTCTGTAAATCACATAAATATGTGAATATAAGTTCACTTTTAATTGTAAACATATTCTTTGGTTTTTCTATGCTATTCTTATTCATAGACTGCTTTTTATGTATATGATGTTATCTATAATATTTTACTGTAGATCTTTCATTTATCGTATTATGTGCTATACTGTATCACTTTTATATCTGAGTTCTTGACATATTTGTATTTATCGTCTTGCAATAGACTACTAGATTTGTTAGAGAACGATATTTAATAATATGTATCTTCTTATTCTTTGTTTTTGTATTAACTACATTTTATTTCGTACTATGAATAATTTTCTGAATTGTAATGGGCAACAGAAGATCAGTAGTAAATACTGTGGTTACTCTGATGTCAACATTATCTGACAGAAAAATTGGAATCAATAACCGAAACTCTCCGTACTGTCTCCGTTAATGAAATCATTATCAGATTAGTATACAATTGGTGATATTATCACCAAAGACAAAGATGTAAACAATTATGTAAATGTGGAAAATTAGTATTTAATTGGTACATGCTCATAGATGTTTTACTTGATGTATTTTCATCACCTGAAAAACAAAATACATCCAGTGGCGAATCGAAATTTTTTCCTGATTTCTGTAACAATTTCGAAATATTCATCAAGAAAGTTTACATTCACTCGTTTCATAATTAATAGAGTCAATTTCGTCGGAAGCACAAAATCATTCATTTCAATTATATAAACGATGTCCTACAGATATTAATGAACTTTTAAGTCAATTAGACTTTTTTACCTCGTATAGTAAAAAAAAGGAATTTTATGAATGTACTGCATTGTAATTGATATTCTACTAATTCAAATTATTCGAATAGCAAAGTTCAACGACAAGTTAATCATTGTTAAATTTCGAATAAAAAGTGATTAGATTCCAATATATATCCTTTTGCCACAAAAAGAAAATTAATTTGAAATTTGTGATTGCACACAACCGATCCACATTTATCTAATACATCCGATTAAATGCATTGATAGACAATATTCATAAAACTAGAAGATCTAAATGGGTTCATACATGATAAAGTCTATATTTAAAAAAAAAAGAGTTGATCATTGAAATCTATGATTATGAACTATAAATAATGGAGAAGCGGTACATATTATTAAGTAATATCAATTAATTTTATTAGTAACTTGTCAATATGGTTGAATTTTCTTTAATAAATAGAGACTAAAATAATGTAAAGATTGGTTGAAAGACATAGTCTATAGATATTCATTCTTTTATTCTAAATACATATTTTGTTTACTTCATATATGTATATTCTTTTTATTTTTGTTATAAAATTTTCTAGTTTTCTATAAAATTCGTAATTTGCTTATTTTCTTCTTTTGACCGAATAAATCATAGATTTTAAATATATTCTGCTATTTTTTGGTCTATTTCGTTTCATGTATATTACAATGATCTATTGTTTCTACTAGGACTCCGGATTGGATGACATCATCCCAATGCACGAGATTTTCTCTTTTCTTCCGTGAAAGTCCGTCAAGGTTTTTTTTATATTTTGGATGGGTGTAGATCTTTTCTTTTCGCATATTCAGACCTGCATTCACACTGTTACACGAAATCCCTAGTTTATTCAAATAGAATACTCATGCAAAATAATATAAAAGCCGTGAGTGGTAAAAATAAAACTTGATTTGTATTTAGTGGTCCATATTACTTTATGCTAATATACTTTAGAAGAAATTAAAATTTATTTTAGTAAAAATTCTAGGATTATTGAATGTTTGGTTGTTAGTTGAAGACTTTGTCGTTGATAATAATCAATAAATAAAAACAAATTGCACAAAAAGTTTAGATTATTCATTCTATGATCAACATTTGCTAGCATACTTTAGCCTTTTATTATTGCCATTAAGTTGTAACGAAAAATATACTTGATAAATATCAATTTATGGTATTTTGTTTATCGATTTAACCAGTGAATAATACACTCATAATATGCTTTTTTTTATGATTATACTTGTATGATTCATAATACAAAGAATACCTAAATATATAGGTTTTTTATTAGTTGCCAACAATTTTTTTATCAAAATAAATTTATTAATGATTGATCAGATTTATATATTCTCATTTATCTATGCTAGATGAAATTCTGTTAATAATAGAGCAAAACAGAAAATTAACAAATGATTATGAAACATGTTCAACATTAAAAAAAACGAATTACAGACAATCAAATCATTTTTTTTCATCATCTCTAGTTAATCTTTGAACTCTACATATAAACCTTTATTTTATATAAAAATTTGTCTTTCTTCTAAAGTAATTTATTGAGATTAAAAAGAAAATAAAAAAGAAGCATAATTTGAATATTCTGTTCATATTTAAGAACATGAAAAATCTTCCTTGCTCTTACCACTTGTACATGAACTTGCTTCCCATGTATATTTTACCTTTGTATCTTTAACAAGTTTTCCGCATCCAGTCATCGTATAGGCTTGCATCATAAGTTTACATGACTGTTCACAATTCTTCATAGCAGCATCGTCGCATCCACAAAACTTACATGATGAAATCTCCCATGAATGATATGGAAAATGAAGTTGGTTTGAAACAATTTTGCATTCACATCTATAACATAGCATTTCGATTTTTTCTTCAATTTCTTCTACATTCAAAAATTGGTTTTTCACTTACTCTCGATCTATAGAATTACTATTGACACTTATAAAGAGTGTAAGTACAACAAGAAGAAAAAGATTCATCGTAGGCTTTGATTTGGAATATGTATATAAATTGTGCTTTTACTCTTGTATTTATATACTATACATTCTAGCTGATTCATGGTTATTCGTTTTTTTTTCTCCTTTATCGTATTATAAACGATTGATATAATTATTTGTAGGTATGATTCGTAGTAATGGCATAGAATCAAAAATGGTTGATTCACGACAACCGTTATTAAATAAAAAGAAAAAAGAGACAATTCAGGAGAGAAAATGTTAACATGAATCAAGCATACACTCAAGCACAAAATCAAGGTCGATGTGTAAATATAAAATGTGGCTGATATAGGTGAAGCATTTGTTTTATATCGAGATATCCATTCAACGGCAATCAAATCTAGATTGATACATATAGAATCAGCAATGAAACTCACGATTATTTTACAAAATAAATCTAATATGTAACTGAAGATGTGGATGTAGTAAGAATGATTTACATCGACACCCAACAAAGAAATATCTTCGAAACATTGTTGTTATAATAGGGATGAAGCATAATCAATGGCCACGTTTTGTAATTTATACTTACACCATTTAATGCACTACTCCAAAGAAGTCTTTTGCCTCTGAGATCTTCGAACCGATTAAGTTCTTCGAGCTGAAATTTAGCTGAAAGTCGTTTCTTAGTATATTCTGATTGACAGAATAAATCTAAGTTCAAATATTTTCAGATGTCATGATTGAAAAAAAGAAATCTACTTATGTGCCGTGGATAACATCAAAAACAAATTAGAAGAATATTTCATTGTTACAAATGAGGCGGTGTGGAGTGTGGGTGGATGTGAGTGATAAAAGGTAAAACACACACCCACACCCACCCTTGTGAGCATCTCATTAACCCACACCTCCACACTTTAGAATAATGACTTTTTTTTTCATTTCTGGCTTCAATCGTAACTATTGAAATAACAAGGAAAAACATACATTTTAAATCAACATCGCCTGAATCGTCGCCTCTACTCTTTACATTGTTTTTTTGATATCCTTCTAGGTTATTTTTCCTACAACAAAATCAGACTTCCTCACGATAAGAACAAAATAAAACATTGACTATCACAGAGTAAAAAAATGAAGAATAAAATATGCATTTGACACCTTTTGAAGCGCATATTCATAAAGTTAATATTGATTTCAATTCTTCAAATGGTTCTAATTTTGATTATTTACTTAGTTATAGATATGAAGGACTTGCAAAACTATAAATTTATTTATTCTTTTATTTTTAGTGTTACATATAAATAAAATACAGTGTGCGATTTCTTTTTCTAGATTAGATTAAATATAGCGATTTTTTATGTAAAGCGGAGACAATCATTTTAAATCGTCGACCACAATAAAGTAACATGAGACCCCAAAATATTTATCATCAAAATAGAAATTTGATGACTTACGGTTGTGAATCTCATCGAACACAATGTTATATGACCATTTACTTTTTGATTTTCTTTCTGGAAATCATGTATTTGTTCTAGTTTCACAGGTACATGCTTGAAGAAATGGACCAAACTTGAAGTCTAAACTGACTAGATAGAGCAGTCGGTCGATTATTTCATATCTGCAAGCATCTATATACAAGAGGATTTTCTAAGAATAGTTGAGCATTATATGTTTATTGATGAAGATCACTCTCGTTCGCATGACGATCAAGAGAACAAACTTTAGGGTGTGTGTATGATTTTAAATTAAAAATGCGAATTAACAATGCTGTACAGAGGAAATAGTAGATACTAAATGATATATAAACAGATAAATCAATAATTGAATAAGCAAATGAGTCCATAAACAGGGTGATTGTAGTTTGTGAGTGTGTGAGATGTGAAGGAAGAGAAGATTTGTACACCCACATCTACACCTCATACCCTTAGCAGACTGCTATCAATAGTTGCAAAATAGCATATGCGTAGTTGATACGAATCTGTCTAATAAATTTTAAAGTTACATGCAAATTTACGAAAATACAGATATATATGAGCTAGGGTTCACAGAGTAAATTAGCGAAAGTGCAATGGATGTTCTTCAGCATCAAAAGTTTCAATTGGTAAAGAGCGGATAACCTCATGAAATATTTCGAACAACTTATCTTCACATTTTTAAATGCTCAACTTCAGCATTTCATACAAAACTCAAGACAAAACAATAATTCAATATCGAAAAAATGCACCAATATTCCTTTTTAGAATTTCTGTTAGTATACATAGGCAATATTTACAGCACAGAAAATCCAAAAGAATTCTCATCGGATCATACGTACTCCTTTCACTTTGTAGAGCAGAATGACGAAATTTATGTGTCATCATGACTATCAAAAAAGAAAACCTCATTTTGATATCTTTTATCTGTTTATTATCATATAAACGTATGATTGATTACTTTTTTCTTGTTCATAATACCAATTTTTGAACCATTGTCGTTCATGATTCGTTCATCATGAAAAATAGTAAGTTGAACGGAACTGGTATGGCAATGATAAGCAAGACACAGATCATCATAGCTTGGCACGTAGTCATTCTGACGTCATGCGTATGATTGGTGATAAGAAAAATTTAATTGGTTACGGCTAATATGTAATCACGATCATAATCAACAACGTCAACTTGTTATCTTCTTTTTATATCTGAATAATTAAATGTTTTTTAGTTTCATTTCCATATATGGTTAACGAGTGAACTGTTACAAACGGCTTGTATAGTATCGCAGATATTGAACTTGTGCCAATATTATGAGTTATCATGGAGTTGAAAGGGAATACTTGATATAACTTTGTCTAGTAGATGTTGTCGTCATCCAAGCCGATGAAGGAGTTCTTCATCATATAAGTTCTATTCATACTTGAGGGCGGGGTGTGGGTGGGTGTAGGTGTGGGGGTGGGGGTGTAAGTGATGAGAAGACATACACCCCACACCCATACCCTTAATTAATTCACTAAAATGATAGATTTTATAATGCGCTGTATTTTTATAGAGTACCGTCTTCAATAGATCATAAACTGTACGATCTAATATCGGATTACGTCGTGATTCCATTTCAAATTTTCAATAACTACACAATAAACTGTTTGTTTTTTCGTTTAAGAATAGGTAGATCGCCAGTTTCTACGCGTTTTATGGTTAATATCGAAAGACTTTCGTTAAAAAATAGCCTACACCACGACTGTAAAATAGTTTATCAAACAATTTCAAGGTTTTTAAAGCGAATTTTGTCAAGCTTCTAGACGAACACATGTAATCAAGTATCAATTAAATCAACACAGAAAGTTTCCACACATTTGCTAAGGTACACTTTTATTTTATTGTCCTTGAAATTAATGTCTTGTTCTATTGTTCGTTTTGTATTTCACAAACAATGACATTTCTTTTATTATAAAAAATGCATATCATCAATATGAGAAAGTAAAATATGACATATTGCCCTTGCATACGTCACTCTTACAAGGTTTTAACCCATTGGTTACTGGCGACGCATATATGCGTCATGAGCTTGATCACCATGTGAAATGAATGCAGTTACTTATGATGCATGTTTTATAGATGCATTTGCGTAAAAGTAGCCGTCAAGCAGCAGGAACTTGCTATATTATCATAGTCTCCTACGATAAGAAACGAAAATATGCATAGTGTGAAGCCACTCTATTTTATCTGTTTATCTTTTGTCGGTAACCAACGAGTTAAATATGTTTTTTCTGCTTAATTCTATGCCATTTTGATTCTCCTATCATATAGAATATTTCTCACAGTGCTTATTATTATAAAGAACGAGATTTTACTTTTAGATGATGTCAATGAATTATTTTCTTGTACTTTCCTTGTTTACATGGATGTAAGTATCTATTCGACATGTTTCTTCTTTTCTTCCTTCTATCGTATATATTTTCTTAACGATGGTAGATGATCATTTATATTCTTTCGTTTCTTTCTACATACATAATCGATAGTAGTTTAAATACGACAACAAACCAGTTTAATCAACAAGATATTATTACAGTACGAGAGAGATTAATTCAATAAACAATTTGATTTTCAGTTTTTTACGTTGAGAACAATTATATTATTCTCACGTAGTGAAACAGGTGCAGTCATTATTTTCAATGTTTCTGATATTGGTACAGAGAGTGTCTGATATTCATCTTTTAATAACTGTTTTAACTGCGATTTTCTTTGTTAGAAAATTAATTAAATCAAGAAAAAAATTAAAAGTGACCATAAGCTCTGTATATGTAAGCAATTAAATTTGTACTGTTTAACAAAGAAGACGAGATATCTTAGTAGTACAAGAAACATAAGGCATTGAAGCTGGAATAACAATGGAAGATAGAGAGAAGGTTGTGCATGTGAATAGAAAGAGTCGTGACGAATTGAAAGAACTAAACTTCATCATATTTAGAAATTAACAAATAATTTCATACAATTTTCGTTTCATTTTAACCTCACTAACAGAACTGGATTAGGTATGCGTGTTCATGCTGCAACCCTGTTCAATTCACTCAAAGCCACTGGTAATCACAAATCAACCAATCTTATAGCTATTACTGAAATATATGATCCATCAGTGAACCAATGGACTACTACTGCAAGCATGGCAACACCACGTGAATATCATACTGCAACTCTGCTCAATTCGGGCAAAGTTCTTGTCACCGGTGGCGAAGGATACACCGGTTATATGGCCAAATGTGAAATATATGATCCATCAACTGGCCAATGGCACGCTGCTGCGAGCATGACAACACCACGTGCTTTTCATACTGCAACCCTACTCAATTCGGGCCAAGTTCTTGTCACTGGTGGCACCACCTTCTGGATAAACACTGCTCTGAATAGTTCTGAAATATATGATCCATCCACGGATAAGTGGAGCCCTACTGCAAACATGGCAACAGCACGTTCTAGTCATACTGCAACTCTGCTCAATTCGGGCAAAGTACTGGTCACTAGTAGTGCGGGTAGTTCTGAAATATATGATCCATCAACGGGCCAATGGAACCCTCCTACAAGCATGGGCCCAACAGCGCGTTATGATTCTACTGCAACCCTGCTCAAGTCTGGCCAAGTTCTTGTCACTGGTGGTGTCGGATCAGCCAAATATCTGGCTAGTTCTGAAATATATGATCCATCAACAGACCAATGGGACACTATTGCAAGCATGGCAACAGCACGTTCTAGTCATACTGCAACTCTACTCAATTCGGGCAAAGTTCTTGTCACTGGTGGCGTAGGAGATGCTGAGTTTTTGGCTAGTTGTGAAATATATGATCCATCAACGGGAAAATGGCACAATATTACTAACATGACAGAAGAACGTTCTTCTCATACTACAACCATGCTCAAATCAGACAAAATTCTGGCCACTGCTGGTTACGGATATACTGGTTACCTGAATAGTTCTGAAATATACGATCCAACAACAGGTCAATGGAATCCTGCTGCAAGACTGTCAATGACACGTGCTTTTCATACTGCAACTCTGCTTAATTCAGGCAAAGTTCTTGTTACTGGTGGCGAAAAAATTAACAGTTATGTGATTATTGCCCATCCAAAAAAGAATAGCCTATGAACATTCTTTTATAAACTAACAATAACAATAGCTAGAAATATGACTATGCCGATATTAACATCATCTTCTGCTGGTCTTCCTCTCCTTCTTGCTTCCTATTCTCTCTCTCTATTATTATTTCCAGTGCTTATCTCTCTCTCATATATATGAGCGTGTGGTGTGTTGTGAAGTAGTTATACCCTGAAGATAGAGAGTAGCTCAATAAATACCACTACCGAAGCTGGGGTAAAGCGATTCTTCCAATTTGTGGTTACAATGATGTTCCAGATATTGAAAGAAGAGTTCATGGAGCATCCTTTACAAGCGAAAAGATTTTTCGAAACCTTTTTTGAAGTCAATCGTTGAAAAGGTCTCTAGAAAACTTATGTATAACAGAAAAATTTTAAATACTCAACTATTGTTTTTTTTACATTAGTAGATAGAAGAAAATGCTCTCCTCAAATTTGAAGTTAAGGAATTGCCTGAAAATCTATGATTTAGGCATGAAAACAATTTTTCCTTTTGAATACACAATTGGGCATCTTCCACTTTTGAAATGTTAAAACATGTCCGATTTTTTATTCTCTCTACTGAAGAGAGAGTCATATGCAATAAAGGATGTTTATATGCTTGTTTGCGTGTAAGAAAATGGGAACTAGCGAGATGACACAATATTTTGCTTGATGAGAATAGTATCAAATAGATTGATACATTGGTATTATCAAAACTAACTTTTTTTTATACAGTAGGAATAATGCAAAATTTTGCTTTAGTTTTGCATTATCGGCACCTTACATCTCATTTCAAAAGTGATTGATATTAAATAAAATCTTCAAAACAAAACAGTTTATGAATAATCTACATGCATTAGTAAAAAATAATGAAACAAATGAATGAATGACTAAAATATTAGCTGCGAAAAAGTTTATTTTTGAAGTGGATGATTATAAATATTACAAACCCCAACTATTTTTTTTACATTTTAGTCTGCATTACAAAGTCATAAGTCAGTTATACATTCACATTTTGCAAAGTTCTCATATATCATACAATTCGGCACTTGATAGAACACCTTGAGGTCCATCACCACCAGCCACTAACACTGTTCCATTCATTAATAAAGATGCTCTATGGGATTCTCGTGGATAGGTCATGTTTCCAATAAGTGTCCAAATGCCTGTTAGTGGATCATACAATTCGGCACTTGATAGAATCTTACCTTGTCCATTACCACCACTCCATTGAGTAATAAAGATGTTGTATGATATTCCCGTGGAGACGTCATGTTTCCAGACAATGTCCAACTTCCTGTTAACAGATTACACAATTCATTTTTAGATGAATTATCAGAACTCTTCACATCATTAATCACTAATACTCTTATATCAAGTAGTAGAATCCCTAAACGACTTTGTTATAGGCATCACTACTGAGGCTAAAATCTAACCGACTGATTTTCACTGGCTTATGGTCGATTCTTAGAACCTAATAATACAATTCAGTTTTATTTAGTTGTATTTTGTATCTGTTATGTTTTAACCATTTATCAGAAATTTGCTAATAATAATATTATCAGAACTTCTCATTTCATAATTTAATTGCCTCAAATACCAAATCTATGTCTTTGGATGACATTAAACAGAATGTAAGGTTTATTTTTTTTCGCAATAAGAACGCTCTACCAAATGTCGGAATTCAGTTTCTCACACAAATATTTGCAGTTTCCTTTAATATTTTGCTTTACCAATATGATTGGTATATGATTTGCTCACATTTAATGTTTACAATCTGGAAAAAAAACAACTTTTCTTTTTGGTTTAGATGAGAAGAAACTAAGTAAACTGTGTTGTTTGAAATAAGAAAAGGTGAATCACTCAATCTTCTTCATTTGTTTCTCAAAAAAAATTATCATGAATTTAGAGTCGATCACAAATAAATGTCATTTCTGAATTTTGTTGCATAATCACAGCCTGCATAACAACTAAATCCATTGCCAGAATAGAAGACCATCAAAATAGAAGACTTCCTTGGAGGAACGATGCGCCAGACGCAATGGAAGACATCTCTTAATTAATTAATTTTTCGGAGAATTGGAAGTTTAGTGAGTACATTTACATAAAAATATAGCCAGTTTTTCAGAGTTTTAGCTGAACATCTTAAAAGAATGAAGTCCAAATTATTTCTGGGCTTCTGAAATCCTAAAAATGTCTTTCCAAATGTTCAAAACCGCTTTAGTATTCTGAAAAACTTCTTTAATTGAAAATTACGAAGATAAATGGGACACAATAAAAGACCCCTTAAAATTTTGTACGCTTAGATATAGTAAAGGACCTGGAGTCTTCTATTGCGGAAAAGGATTTAATATATTAGGAAGATTTAAGTTAAAAGCTTTTTTAACAAAAAAGACCACCAACCATCGACAATTTATTTCTTTGGAAAAGGTAAGCACACATTGTAGATTCGTTGATCTGGGTGTGGGTGTGGGTGTGAGCGTGGATAGGGTGTGGGTGTGAGCGTGGATAGGGTGTGGGTGTGAGCGTGGATAGGGTGTGGGTGTGAGCGTGGATA